>JAJOOR010017658.1:0-17302 GCA_036250505.1 Solanum acaule
CCCCCCCCCCCCCCCCCCCCCCCCCCCCCCCCCCCCCCCCCCCCCCCCCCCCCCCCCCCGGAGCTAGCTTTACTATGCCTGGGGTTTAAGCCAGTCAGTTGTAATTGAAATTGAACTTATGTGCTCCTTGGGTGTATGCAAAAGCAGGCAATCTAAGCCAACTAAGTTGCTGACTATTCAGTTTTGATATTTTTGAAGAGTCCGAGCAACATAGATTACACTTATTGCCAGTACATAATGGATATCATATGGACAAAATGCATCGCCCATGATGTATAAGTTTGGATATATACCAAGTTAAAAGGAAAATGGAGAATAAACAGGTGGATCCCGGATTTTAAGGTTGTGGGTGCTCCCTTAGCTATCAATCACAAAATATAAGTAAACAATATTATGAATTGTCATTAAAAAGACAGTCATATTTAAACACAATAAGAAAAAAATACAAAAAACTACAATAAATATTATTTTGGATAACGGAAAAGTTTTTTTATTTCTATAAAAGCTTTTTTTAAGGAAAAATTAGCAAAAAGACAGCGAAAGAAAGTGAGAAAGAGAAAAAAGAACAATCGACACAGGGAGAGAAAAATAAAAGAAAGTCAAAATTATTAATATAAATAAGTAAGAAGAGAAGAGTTGGTCTTTAAAATTTAAAAAAATGTCATAGTGGGAATCAAACGCAAATGCAGCAGATGAAATATACAACTTTGAGCACCCACAGAGACGACCACTGCAACAATCAATTACTTGGTGCAGGGGTGCTTACTATTTAATTTTATACAATTCATTCCATTTTCTATATAAATATATATAGTTCGATATGCGATTAATGGGTGCTCGAGCACTCATAAGCTTCAATGTGGGTCCGCCCCTAGGAGTAAAAGTCTGATACACAAGAAGATTGATGGATTCAGTTTAACATGAAATGAATCTATACATAAATAAGGTGATGTGACACTTCCCTATGGCCTAGAAAATCAAATCTTTCATTTTCAATTTTTTGACATTTTCCCTATTTTTCTTCAATTATGTGCTACTAAGAAAAACGTTCTTAAAATAAATACTCAATATTAACTATCATTAATTGTATTTCCCTCTCTTTAATAAACCTTTAAGACCTTTTAACTTATTAAAAATATCTAAAACTGCCAAACAATTAATCTATTAAAATGGAAAAGACATTCCACAAAATGAAAGATGAAACTTCAATTTTCTAAGCCTTTCATCTTCCAAAACTGCATGCAGTTTCCTGTAACTCATGCCTTATTATTTGTCATACTTAATGAAGAACAAAGAGGTCTTGCCTGCTTATAAGAGGATCATGCCAAAGCGTAGAGTCAATCTTATGCAGCAACAATTGAAAGCTATATATATGTTTTGAGCTTAGATTTTGTTTAGGCAATGTGAGTTATGAAGGGAAAGGCTGAGGGTAATAATCCTGAAGGTCATTTTTAGAGTTTTCTGAGAAATTATCATTTTATCCCTCCTCATAGTTGCTTGAGTCGTGTTTGATAAGCTTTTGAGAATTGATTTGAAACTGGATCGTAAAGTTGAGATTTTTTAATAATTTGAAGTTTTGGAAGCGTTTAAGTTGAAATAGTTGACTTTAGTCAACATTTGTTGTTCAGAGTCTCAGAATGGAATTCCGTCAGTTCCATAAGCTTTGGAACATGCTTTTGGGGTTAGCAAGACTATTGGCTCAGGTCTTGAGGTATTTAGATGAGTTTTGGAAAAGTTGTGTTTTGAAAGTTGAAAGCATAACATAGTTGACCAAAGTCAACATTTGGTGATAGTAAGCTCGGAATGGAATTTTGACAGTTCCATTAACTCCGGAATGTGGTTTTTGATGTAGATGTAATATTCTTGAAAGGAAGAATAGGCATCTCATTGAGACTGCTCGCACTCTCCTCATTGAATCCCATGTTCCGCGCATTTTTTGGGCGATGTAGTCCTTGCATCCTGTTATTTATTTAATAGAATGCCCTCATCTTCTATTCAAAATTAGGTTCCACATTCCATATTGTTTCCTCACTTACATATTTACTCTATCCCCCCTCGTGTCTTTGGGAGCACATGCTTTGTTCATCACTTAGCCCCTAGTAAAGATAAATTAGCCCCTCGTGCTCTTAAATGTGTCTTTCTTGATTACTCTCGAGTTCAAAAAGGGTACGTTGTTATTCACCTGATCTTCGTCGATACCTTATGTCCGTTGATGTCACATTCTTCGAATCTCAACCTTACTATACATTATCTGATAATTCTGAGGTCCTTACCCATACCTCAGATCTTACCCGTATCAGCTTTTGAGGAATCTACAGTTTCTTCTACATCTCCAGTTGTAGTGCCACCACTCCTGACTTATTATCATCGTACATGCCCAACACTAGTCCCAAATGATTCATATCATGCGCTAGACTCTACTCCATCAGCGGACTTGCCTCCCTCTAGCCAACCGATTGCACTTCAAAAAGGTATACGATCCACTAGAAATGTTAACCCACATTATACTTTCTTGAGTTATTATCGTCTCTCATCACCCCATTATGCCTTTGTATCATCTTTGTCCTCTATTTCCATTACCAAAACTATAGGTGAAGCACTCTCTCATTCTGGATGGAGGCAGACTATGCTTGATGAGGCAGATGGGAGCAACACTGACACATTTATTCAGGGAGCAGAACAGGGTGGTGGATGCAATGGCGAAGGCGGGAGCTAGGCAGGGAAGCATGAGGAACCCCACCCTTTTTGAAGTTCCTCCTGTGTGTGCCACACAAATGCTAGCAGTAGACATGTCAGGAACTTTTTTTGTAGGAACAATTTCAAGCCATAATGGTGAACAAAATGGCCATACCACGGTCAGTTTTATTCAAGTGGGGAATGCCCCTCATGCATGTAACACACCAATTTAATATATAAATATCGCTTTTTAACCCAAAAAAAGAAGTTGTTGAAGTCAGCGGATCAAGTAGATTTAACTATTTTTATACTATGATAGATGCTAGATGGACGATTCACTGACCTTAGCTTGTCGATACTTTTCAAGAATGCGACAATATTGCTGGCGTGCTTCTGGAGAGTCAACCATCGATAGCACTCTAGAGACGGCCTCATTAATAGCAGCATCCACTGACTGTTTGCGGAACAACTTGAGAATGTCTTCGTTCTCACTTTCCTCGATGGGTTCATCTTCTAGTCGGAATCCCCGAAGACCAACACCCCGTCGACGCCACCTTAGCACCACCTTCTCTAAAATACCCACAGCCCAACATACCTTGTATTCCATTCTAACCTGATATCCTCGTACATGAGCCTGCCATGGTAATCACAAAGGTCAGAAACTCTTCTGCTCTACAGATTATTGTCTAATCTGAAATATCCTCCCAACCCCACTCAATAAAAATGAGGACAACTAAAAGATATAACATCTAAATTGGTGACATATTTTTCATTAAAAGTTTGTCTTCTTTAGTTTCTCAAAGATAGGTTGTTACAAATGAGGTTTGGAATGTCTATACTGCTTTCAAACAAATAAAGCACCTGTATCTTCACTACTTTCTGGCGAAATACAAGGAAGTCTTTCCGGCCTTTCCATCCCCGATATTTCTTCTGAATAGATAATGCTGCTGAGTTATAGTCCCGCATATTACGGAATGCCAACTTTGAGGCAGCTGAAAGCCCAAGAACATCGTTTGAGAGGATACAATATTCATCTCTGCAAGTGGTAGCAACATGCGCAGCTTCTCTCAGTCGTCTCTTCCTGAATGAATGTGCTCGGAATGCAGATTGTATGCGAGCAGCAGCCTGAGCTGCATTGCGGACTGCATCTAAAGTGTCCTTTAGAGAAAGCTGATCCTCGTGTGTGACAGGACTCGTGGTTGTTATATTACTGACAGTTTTTTCTGCTTCAATATCAGCAGTCCACTTTGAGACCCTACTTTCCTCTAATGTGAGGGACGTCAAATGACTGGTGAGTGCCACCTCTGAAAGATAACCTGCAACTCCCTTGTGACCACAGCTAGAAGCAATTGATGCAGCAGTTTTACCAAACGGATCTTGTGATGACGGATCAGTAACAGCTCCAGCAAATGCACCAGATGCTATGAGTGATGCAACCATTTTTTCCCTAACACAAGTAAGCAGTTAGAATAAAATTGGCTTTATGTATTAATGCATCAGACACTGCAAGGAATAACCGTAGCAACTGCACTGAACATGCAAACAGTAACACAGAGAGACAAGAAGACAGACATCTAACAGAGACTGTTCTAATAGACAAACAAATATTATAATTACTAAGCTATGGTAGTGAACAACAAAACAAATAAAAGAACAAGTAATCCTATCAGGCAGGCTTCTCTCTGCACTTCTCCAAAACATTGCAAGAAAGCTATAGGCTTAAGCAATTCATAGGCACAAAAACCCTCATTTTGCCCCCCAGAACATTCAGCAGAGTTCACTGCTGTTCCTGGAGGCAGTATTGAGACTAAGCATGAAAACCCTAGCAAAACACGGTAGACATTAGCATTTCATGTTTGGCCACACCAGGGGTTCTCATCAAAATCCGTGCAATAAAGTACTTCAAACCTATTCTTTTCATGTTATCAATAAATCACAACGAATTTGAAAGTGCAAATTCTGCATGACTGCATGCATTTTGTGGACTTACAGATTAATATGGTAATTATTCTTCACATAAAGACGTTTTAACAAAGAGATTGAGTCCAGCAACCTTCATCTTTATTTTTCCTATAGAATTTTTTTTCCGGATAATTGACCAATTTTCTTTATTAATGCTTCAAGAAGTATCATAACTCATAAGAAACTTCATGTTTATTTTTCCTACGTACTCTTTTGTCGACAACACCAATTTCATTCAATAAATATTGTAAGAAGTATCATAAGGAAATAGAGTAATACACAGCTTTTTCTCCAGGTCAATAAAGTCATGATATTCTTAATTTACAATGTTAACGGATTTACATGAACCGATACAGCTTTTCACCTAGTCTTTCTAGGATTAGTCCTTATATTTGGGTGTATAGGTCTTACTTCCAAATCCAATTATTCTGGCTTTTTCCAGGGGATTGGTTCTCGTTTTAGGTTATAAACCATTATTCTAAATATATTTGACTTCCTAAATATCTTTAATGCGATAAGACTAGAAATGAGGATATCCGGGATAAGGTGGGAGTGGCCTCCGTGGTGGACAAGATGAGGGAAGTGAGACCGACATAATTTGAACATGTGAAAAGGAGAGGCGTAGACGCACCGTGAGGAGGTGTGAGGGATTGGTTATAGAGGGTAGGGGAAGAGCCAGAGGTAGACTATTAGGACCCCTTTAGTCTACCAACGGTTGACACATGGTAGATTTAAGGAAATGAGAAAGTAGATTACTTCAGCTTATAAGTTATTTACCTTTTTATTTATGTGTAGTAGTTGTTTGTACTAGATTACTACAACTTTTAAGTTACTCCCTCTTGGCTCTGTCCCAATTTATGTAACACATTTCATTTTTTTAGAGTCAAACAGTTTAAGTTTGACTGGAAATTTGCGATGAAATCTTCAATTTTTTTGAAATAAAATTTATATATTTGTAAACTACGTAAAAAGTACTATAAGTCACAATAATTGACAATCCAAAATATTTAAAAGATATATGAAAAATTTACGGTCAAAGATAGACTTGTTTGAATCTCAAAATCTGAAATGTGTCGCATAAATTGGGACGGAGGGAGGATTTATTTTTCCTATTTCTGTGTAGCAGTTGTTGCATTAAGGAGGTTATTTCCCATTTTCTCATTTCAGTTGTAGCGGAAGTTATTTCCTTATTTTCAGATGGGTAGTTAATCCACCAGTGTTGTATTTAGTGTTAGTTGAATTCAGTGATATGATCAGCAGACAATTATTCAAGTTTTTGAGTACTTCAAACACAAGAGATTCTCGGTTCTCTTTTAACAAACCAACAGCATAGATCATAGGAAGTAAACATCTAATTTCATATTGTAGCGTCCAATAACTAGTTCTTTAACATAGGACCGTAACAACTTGGTATTACAGACGAGAGTTATGGGAGACCAAATTCAACATCAACTAGCACAACCGATGAACTTGTTGAAGCAACAAATGTTCGCTTGGATGCACTCTCAAAGGATTTAGCAAATTCAAAGGTCAATTAAACTGAACATACAAGAATCGTGGTTGGAAGGGTAAAAGGGTCTGGGTCAGATGCAGGATGAAGTTTCATCGCTCCTCGACACGCAAAGATGGATTTCCCATAATTTAATGGCCAAGAGCGATGTTGTTCGGACTCTTCAAAAATGCCAACGGGGGCGTGTCGGATTCGCCAAAAGTAGTGTATTTTTGAAGAATCTGAGACAGGTGCGGCATCAAAAGTGAAGAGTCCGCGCAACTAAGGCCAAGAGGATCCTTTGGAATGGTTGAGCAGATGTGAACACTTCTTTCGACACCAACAAACTCTGAAAGAAGAAAAGGTTGGACTTGCTTCTTTTCATTTAGAAGGCAATGCATAACTTTGGTTTCTGTTAGAATAGGAATAGATATATATAATCCTTCTTAGAATAGAAATAGGAATAGTAAGTCATTTCCTACTTGGTAAATGATTGTATTGTAGTGTCTATAAATAGGGTCTCTATGTAATAATGTAGATACAACAATTCAATAATATTCTTTTTCAATATTTCTCACATGGTATCAGAGCCAAATTCAATGATGGAGTCAGGTTCAGTGGTTCAACGGTTAACCAGGTTAAAAACGGGCGTTCCTCTTGGCGGGTGTAGTCCTAGCCGTGACCTATTTGACAGTAATGAAGATTTTGTTGTAGTTAGAGCACTTTCCGACAACGCTACAGCGTGAAGAAGTCTATATGGAGCAACCACCTAATTTTGTTGCTCAGGGAGAGTTTAGTAGCTTTGTATGTCAATTACATAAGTCACTCTATGGTCTGCAACAGTCTTCTCAAGCTTAGTTTGGGAAGTTCAACACTGTATTTCATGAATTTATCACTCTGTGTTTTATTGATATTATGCATCAAATCTAGTATTCCATGAGAAGACCAATCACATTAAAATTGATTGACATTATGCATCAAATTCAATATTTCATGAGAAGACTAAGCACATTGAGATTAACTATCAATTTTGTGAAGTCTAATGATCAACTTGCAGATATCTCACCAAGCCCCTCAACGGCCCTCATATTAATTATATGTGTACCAAGCTAGGTACATATGACTTGTATGCACCAGCTTGAGGGGGAGTGATAGAATAGGAATAGGTATATATAATCTTACTTAGAATAGAAATAAGAATAGAAAAAGTAATGGAGGAGGAATATGAATAATAAGTCGTTTCATACTCGGTAAAGGATTGTAGTGTCTATAAATAGGGTTTCTATGTAATAATGTAGATACAACAATTCAATAATATTTTCTTTCAATATTTCTCACAGTCTCTTTCACTAGATACAGATATGCCTCGGCCGTCTTGGGATGAATTCAAACGTAATTCAACCTTCGTTATGGGCCACCAATCAGAAGTCAGAAATTGGGGGAATTGGCTAAGTTACGCCAAATCGAGTCTGTGGCAGATTACTAAGAAAAGTTTGAGTAGTCAATTTTATGGGCTAGTACAATCACAGTCGCAAAAATGGAATTGTATATCAGCGGTCTAGTAATTATATAGCAATTGGGGTTGAGTTGCATAACCCTCCAAATTTGGCTACGGCGATGAGTTTATCCCGCCTATATGAACGCAAGGAACAACCCATTTCTTCACAATTGTTAGATGCTTGAGATCAAAGACAACAAATTTCTCACCTCAACAACATGCCAGATTTGTGAAGAAACTGACCAAATCTGAAACGGAGGAAAGGCGACTTCAGGGACTTTGTTTCAACTGTAATGAACCATTTACTTGAGGTCATCAAAGAAAGAAATTATTCAGGATTGACTCTATATACGATGAGGAAGAATTTTTCAGAAAAGAGGGAAATACCAATACTATCCACACTTCACGCTTGAGGACAACGCGAATTGAAGGGGGTAGTAATGTTAGCACTCCTTTGGTCTACCAACAGTTTACACATGGAAGATTTAAGGAAATTAAAAGTAGATTACTTCAGCTTATAAATTTTTTATTTTTTATTTTTTATTTCTCTGTAGCAGTTGTTTGCAGTAGATTACTATAGCTTTTAAGTTATTTATTTTTCCTATTTCTTTGTAGCGATTTTCGCAGTAAGAAGGTTATTCCTCCACTTTCTCATTACAGTTGTAGTAGGAAGTTATTTTCTTGTTTTTTAGATGGGTGTGGTTAATCCACCAGCTATGTTGCTCGAACTCTTTAAAAATGTCAAAGGGTGCGTGTCGGACTCACCAAAAGTAGAGTATTCTTGGAGAATCTGACACGGGTGCCGCAATGAAAGTGAAGAGTCCGCATTAGTCCACCAGTGTTGTATTTAGAGTAATTTGAATTCACTGAAATGATAAGCAGAAATAATTCAAGTTTTTGAGTACTTCAAACTCAAGAAATTGCAAGTTCTCTTAACAAACCAGCACCATATGTTGTAGGAAGAAAACATCTAATTTCATATTGTTGCATCTAACAACTAGATCCTTAACATGGGACCATAACAACCTGGTATCAGAGACGAGAGTTATGGGAGACCAAATTCAACAAAGGACTACAACATAGACTAAAGAAGTATCGGGGAGAAGTGATAAGACAGGATATGAGGCAACTTCAGGTTCTCGAGGACATGACCTTAGATAATAGGGTGTGGATGATACGTATTAGGGTAGAAAGTTAGTAGGTAGTGTAGTATAGTGTTGTCTTTCTTAGGGTGGCTAGTGTTTGCCATGGTACTAGTTGGATTATTGTAGTTCGTGTTTTTTATTTTATCATTATCTATTATTACTTTCAATAATCTATCCTAGTATGTCGTTTATTGTGTTTTAATTATCACATTATTTTATTGTTGCTTTTGGCTCCTTTCTGGTAGATGTTGCAGTGTTTCCTTGTTACTTGCTATATGCTCTTCACTATTTTCTTCTTTGTACCTAGATTTGTTGCACTTGAGCTGACCATCTTTCGGAAACAGCCTCTCTACTTTCACGAGATAGTGATAAGGTCTGCTACTTTCACGAGATAGTTGTAAGGTCTGCACACATTCTATTCTTGGACCTTACTTGTGGGATTTCATTGGTATGTTGTTGTTTATATTGTTAATTGAGTACCAAGCTTATCATGGACAGTGAAGCCAGCAGTAAGTCAAACAAAAAAATGCTATTTTAGTTACCTTCCAAAGCGTGCAGCCCAGTGCAGGGCAGTCCAGCCACGAATATCACGGAAGTTAGCACTTACTCCAGCATTTAAAACTGGGTGCAAAGCCCACTCAAACCCCAGGCCAGCAATCATGTGGACTATTCCTTGATCTTTCCTGGACAAGGAATAGCCCATTTCGTTATTTTTTACTTGCAATTTGGATGAAAGCCACTGTTGCAACTTGTTTTTCAAAAGCTCTTGTAGAAGCCAATCAATGGTTACGGTTGATGTTGAAGTGCCAAATAAAAGAGATTCAATAACTTGGCTCCATGAATCTTCGCTTGCTTTGGACTTCTCCAAGATATCAATGCTCGACTCAGAACCATCTCCTCTCTGCACTGATGAGTCAGATAGAAGCATCTGCACAAATCTGACAAGTAGCAACAGTTCCTCCGAACTCTTAGAAGCTCCTCCTACTTCAGGTACAACATTTTGACCACGATCATCAAGCTTAGCACGGTATTCAAACTCTCTTACTTCACTGCATGGCGTCCTATTGCCAGTAGTAACACAAAGTGTGACTTTACCTGGCAAGTGAGGAGGCGCCTGGCAGCAGATCGCACCTTCCTTAATGATCTGAACAGGAACTTCAATATCACCAAACATACAAGTCCACGTGTACTCTGATGGATTGCAGAGATACGATCCAACTATAACTACCTGCACCAAATAGATTGAAGTTCAAATAACTGGATAATGAAGCATCCTGACAAAATTAAACTTTCACAACAACCTCAATGGAACATCTGATTTCCCAGGATTTTCAGGATATTCAGAAGAATAAGGTACCCAGAAGTGGACTTGGAAGACCTTTCATCAAAACACAAACTTCAGATATGCCAGATCATTTGACAATGGAGACAATTTATTTACAAGTTTGAACTCTACAAATGAAGTCAAAGATCACGGAGCTTGAGATTGCACATCTCTAAGGTTAACAAATTATATTTGACTTAGTCACCGTGAATCGGTTACCAAAGCTGGTAAAATATTTCAACCATTTGTAAGCAATACATAGAAAAAAGGTTGTCGGCAGTGATAATGGTATTAGCTTGCTGGAAAACAACTCATGAACTTCAAGAATTGCTTTGTTAGAGCATAAAACTAAACTAAAATTATTGAAATGGCCTAAACTGTATATAAGGAGGCAGATGTGATGTTGGCATTACTTGCACAAGCTGAAAAGAAATATTCAACACAACAAAAATTGGGCAGTCGACATGTTCAACAATAACCACATAAAGAATCACTAAATCCTGAAGCATACCTTTGTTGCATTAGATGCATAACCCCAATCAGGAGATATGTCATGAATAGTAAATTTCTGCTTCTGGACAATTGATAAGCTCATATTAGCTTCAAAAGAAATTCCAATCTGATCTTGGTCAAATATTGTTGTACACTGGTCAGGATAGGATCCAAAACTATTTATTTGTGCACGTGCAAGATACTTGAAATCGTCGACTTGCTTAAGATTTGTCACAGAAGCTACAAAGCAACAGGGGCTTCTTTTCAGAGATTAAGATATTATGCAAGATTCTAGGTAGAAGATATAATTAATCATCTGAATTTTCCAACTTATCGAAAAAAAATCATCTGGATTTTCAAAAGGAAGCTTACATTCCAGAGCTTCCTTTCCACCAATTTTAGGCCACCTATTGCTTTTTGTTGCTTCTATTGATTCACTTCCTGACGAAGTTTGTAGCATTCCCTGAGTGAGTGCAGACGTTAGCCAGAAGATAGAGAATGAAGCGAATATTGATTAAATGGGTATCAGAGGCAGAAGAATTATTGGGGAAGCCCAGAAATAATATCAAATATGATTTATATATTTAGTGAGCCACTTTGAGCACATGAACGCTCTACTAATCTTACAGAGCATCATCTGCAGTGACAAGAAGCAAGGACTCAATAGTCCTAATGACACATGGGTGCAAGTGACCATGCAAATAAAAGAACAGGCATAATATATAAAAGTTAATTCCAAAGACACTTCCTCACATTCTCGTCCAACTTTTCAAAACTTCCTCACATTCTCGTCCAACTTTTCAAAACATTTGGCTTGTGACTGAGCAGCCGGAGAGCTCCTGCAGTGATCCAGCATCTCTTTCCACATGTTAGTATCCAGGTTCAAAAGCTGATCCTGAGATTCACTGCTCTCACCTATAAATGACACTATTATCAGTATTCCTTAGTATTTTCTGCTTCTAAATTAGAAATACATGAGTTCTTAGTACTTGCTACTACGAAATTAGAATGCATGAGCGCTCAAGAAAAAGCAGATAGAAAGTCTCAGACATAGCAGTATATGTCAATGTCCAGCACCAGCATCGTGTCACCGTTGTTGATGCTATCAGAAACCAAAAAGGTTTCACTTAAAGAATTATTTGTAGATAACTAAAAACAAATAAAACTTTAGAAAAAAGAGGTACACTTTGATTTGCTATCTTCCAAAAATTATGACAAGTAATGTGTTCAAAAAACATTTTTGCAACCACGATGGAACAGTCTAGGAAACAACTAAACGGCCTCAGTTATCTAACTCCTGACTAAGCTGGCAGAAGCCGAGTTATCAATCAACATTCATCAGAAGTATGATAACTAGGGAAAATAAAAGGTGAAGGAATTCTTTTTAAGCACTACTTCTCAAACAAGCTATCAAAAGGACTAGCATTCAAACTAAAGACTCTCAATCGGGTATTGAGTCATAACAGTTTCAAGTCTAAGAACAACAAAACCTAGTGCACTAACCAAATTAGCAAAATATTCACCTTGTTCGCATCAAAGCACAATGAAAGAAGAAATCTCTGAATGTCGAGTTTGCATGATTAGAACAGTATTTTAATGCAGAGACATATAATAAAGATGTATATCTGCATCTAATAATAATCTCGAGGAGCTAAAAATGACAGAAAACCTGAATGAGGCAGCAACAGAAGATTATTTGAATTGTCCTGGATCTGGACAAGTGAACTTTTGTCATGTACAACATTTTCAGCATCATTTGAGTTCTTAATCTCACTATAGAGTGAATAAATTTCCGGTGAGCTGTCATCATTTAAATTTAACTGCTCCTCAAGTCTTCGCAATGCTTGACTTATCTCAACCTTTGGTGAGTTGCTCACCCCCTCCATCATCCTGGTGATGTCTGAGACATTCATCCCATTACTATGGATAGCTGCATCAGAACAAATTTCCCCATATCCAGGTCTAGATTCATCCTGGTATTGTTGATAAGATTCACTACCAAGAACAGTGAAGCCTGGATGTTGAGTAGAATATAAGCTGGGACTCAGAGGGAAAGTAGAGGAAATTGGAGATGACTGTGACATGAATGCTGCAATCTGCCTCCCCTAGGGCCATAAGTGAAACTAGTGCTGTTAAGACTGCTTAGATAACTTTACATACTAGATCCTAATGTATTCCAACTGTAGCTACAAACTGCTTAATTAAGCTGCACCAAACAAGTATAAGTTTCCTAGTATAGCATTGCAATGCTGAAAGCAGTCCAGTGTCAAATTGTTAGCAGCTTTGACATGAAAAATTACAGAACAAATAAAAAGAAGCAAAGCTTGAAACTAAGATACTAAAGGTTAACAAAGCAGGAAGCCTTTCATTGATGTCTTGATGAAAATAGAGTTAAAATTAGTAGCAAGAGTCATGTCAGGAAATGGGATATTTGTACAATTGGGTTCCTGAAGACTGACCTTAGTTATATCTCTGTAGTGAACCAGAAGAATGTGCTCGTATGCACTGCAAAACATGCAAAGTAGATCAAATAAAGGAAAAACAATCAGTTCCCGGTCCCACCTTTGTAAAAGAGAAAGAGATGAAAGGAAAGGGATCCCTTAAATTTTAGTTAAATTGCTCATGTGTGCTACTTATCAATTCAGGTGCCCCAAACTCCCAAGGAGTTTGAACATCTTTCTTAAACTGATCCAGATAAAGAAGCATGTGACTATATAACAGATCTACAGCAAGTAAACTCACGGATCCAATATCCAATAGCTGCGCCTCTGGAAATTAGAATTCTTCTCACCATGTGCATAATAACAATTTAGGGCTTCAGCGTTTCCAACCTGCAGCAGAAGAGAGAAATGGAAAACTTCTCACCTAATGACAAATATCAGGGAAACTAAAACATGAACATCATAGGCATATTCTCTTTCTTTTCTTGCTTTTCAAGAGTTCATTAAGAGAATCAACCAACAAAAAAGTCTCTAGCTCAGTTGACTCACACCTCCCTCCACGTGAAATATTAAAACAAATGTTTAGACAAGATTGTCATTTGCATTGTTCAATAAACATGACATTGTCCATCAGTTGTTACCTTAAGCCGCTCATGTGCCTCTCCTACAGTTCTTCCATCCTTCTTTTTACGCCAACTATGACCATCTTTACGGAAGTACCTGAGGACCCTCTTATTAAAGAGAAACATAGATCCACCTGTTGATAACACCACTTCTGTAAGATAGCAGTGGGAAAAGAAGATAGCACAGCATGATTCTGACGTAAGGAGGTTACCACTAGATATGTTCTTAAAAAAGGGGTCATTATTATGAATAGATATTATTCATCTTAATGAAATGGGAGCAAATATATAAAGAGGGAGGAAACTACTAGCTGGCTTTTGAGGTGGTTGATGCGCAAGTTGGTGATCGTCATGATTCTGTAGTATGAAGAGCACTTCTGCAGGTCTTAACCACCTAAAATGGCCTTCTCGAACCAAATCATTTATGTTGTATCCTGAAACATGAAATAGAAACAGTTGCTAAAACCTTCCAGTGCAGCAATTACGGCTCCTCAGAACCAATGTTCGAAGGGCGCAGCACATATAAGCACACATCAATAGTTTCCGAGGAAAAAAACTATTTTTAGGAAGAAACTGTTTAAAGTGTTATGACAAACTTTCACAGAATGGGTGGACGACAGTAAAGGCAACAGGATATGGGTTTTCTGTGTGTTGCGAAAGTAAAACCTTCTAAGCCAAAAAACAAGAACTTTTAACCTCATGTTCTTGCAGATTTCTGAAATTCATACCATGAGATACATATTCTTCTTAAACCTAAAGGCGGTAAACAGGACTGTTTCTCACTGATATATGGGTATCCTTGTAGTTGGCAAACTAAGAAAAGGTTGTTACAAAACAGCAGGAGTTTGGTCCACACAGGGATGGAACTTGACTTTCAGAAGACTGATACAAGACTGGAAAATAGACACTCAGGCAGATTTCTATGGCACATTAGATCAATACAATGGAGTACAGGTAGGGGAAGATACACTCAGGTGGAGTATTCAGTAAAGGCATTTTTACAGTAAGCTCTACTTACAAGGATCTGAATCAAGTGGCATCACAGTTGAATCTATTGCCATGGAAATTAATATGGAGAGTGAAAATCCATTTTTACTTGGTGATGAATGACTCAGTTTCAACTCAGGCGATCCTAAGGAGAAGGAGAACTCATTTTTTCTCAAGATGTTATTTTTGTGGGCAAAATCCAGAGACAGTCGAACATCTGTTTTTACATTGCAAGATGACCAGCAGGTTATGGAATTTGTTCACAAGTTTTAGAGGTATTTAGGTGGACACTGCCAGGTAGAACATCTGATGCACTGATGAGCTTGAACGAACAGCATGATGGATTGATAGAAGAGAAAGTTAAATGGAAAAGAATAAAAAAGAACAGCTCCCTTAGAGAAGGCAGAGGGAGTGGAAAAACTATGCTGGTTCAGCCGAGAAGATGGGTTCAAGCAAACCTCTTTGCTAGATACTCCAGCTTGGCATGCTTAATTTGCATTTTGACCAATCCTTTTGTTTACGAGCACCAAGGGGTATGGGTCTAAAACACATCTGAAATGGATTGTCCCAACCATGATATTACCATATAGACGTCCATTAGAAGAAGAGTGATCTCAAATTCTTAGGCCATAGGATTTGTTCTCGTTTAAACTACTTACTGTTAAGTCCTACATCGGTGGAATGAAGAAAAGATGGTATCCTTATATGGACTTGGACAATCCTCCCCTCATGAGCTAGTTATGTGGTTGAGTTAGAACCAAGATTAATTTCATTACATGGTATCAGAGTTAGGCTTATCCCAATTTATGATTTACCGATGTTGGGTCCCCATATTAAAATTGCCATGCACCAGATGTCCAGTCCTGGGCCTGCAGTAGGATGTTAAGTCCCACATGATGGGCTGAGGAAAAGATGTCCAGTCCTGGGCGTGAGGCGGAATGTTAAGTCCCACATGATGGGATGAGGAAAAGACGGGTCTCCTTATATGGACTTGGTCAATCCTTCTCTCATGAGCTAGCTTTTAAGGTTGAGTTAGGCTCAAGATCCATTTCTTTACACTTACAACTATGATTACTTCGACAATTTGACCAAATAGCTGAGAGTTACCATCTAACTATACAAAGTGCCTCAGAGGGCTATATCCCAAGCCAGAGAACATAGCCAAGGCAATAATTTCTCATTTACTTTTATCTTCACATAACCAAGTTAGCAAGGGGAGAGGGGTACCAAATGTCTCAAATGGGATTAAAGAAGTCTAGGAAAGGCATTCATTATTTTTCTGCCCCAGCTACGGCGTAGGTCTATCAACTGATTTAAGTGAGTTTCCCTTTTTGCCTATATATTATCCAAAAACTGCATATGAATCCAAAATTGTTCAGAAAACTCAAGCACATACAAGTTATTGTTGAGGTTAAAAGGTCTTTTTAACCAATACAAGAAACAAAGTAAGTTATACAAGTGACTAGGTGACATGGTCCACTCATTTTAGACATGGTAATTGGTCCTCTAAGTATGAAAGGAGGATGTGTTCAACCCTATTGGCTAGACCACCATGTACACACACTACGTATGTAAAAAAATCAATAAAAATGTTTATATAGGTAATAGCACAATTTAGACTCACAGACTCTAAATCTCTATCTGTATCTTGCAACTTACTACTTATAAGTGCCAACCTGCCAGAAGGAAATCAGACCTGAAAACAGTAGCCCATTATATAAAAATCTAAACTCCGACAGAAGTGAAGTATAAAAACACCAACGAAACCATCAAATCTAGAATTCCAACAAACAAGATTGTAGGACTGACAATTAAAACGCAACAGCTACAATCTTAAACAACTCCACAAATATCAAAACACACTAATTATCCAAAACCATAAGCAATTAAGGTATTCATTTTTAAAAAAAACTAGGACTAGTAGCAGTATATAAAAAGGAGTTCAGTATAATTAATTCTTACCTGATTCTGCCATACTTGTGCTTCAGAATTACAGTAAAAACTCTGTCATCTCAAATTTGCATATTTCGGTGGCAAGAAATAAGGAATTGTGTCTTTTGACATAATCACGGCAGAAGATGCTTGTCTATTACTGAAGATAGCAAAATAAAATGAGGGGTTCTTACTAACTCTAGAGCGAAAAAAAGTCAAAACAAAAATGAGCATATCATACATCAAATAATATAGGGAGAGTTGGCAAAATAGTCGCTCTGTACCTATCCAATCAATAATTGTTTATGACTAACTCGCTATTCACTCGGTTTTTGAGTCATAATCATTACGTAGGAGAGATGGCCGAGTGGTTTAAGGCATAACTTAGGGTGTGTTTGGTATGAAAGAGAAATATTTTTCATGGAAAATGTTTTCCTTGAAAACAAGTAGACTTTGGATTTATTTTCTCATGTTTGGTTGGTGAGTAAAAAATATTTTTCAAAAAATTTTTTTGGTGTTTGATTTATGAATGAAAAATATTTTTGAGAAAATATCTTTTATTTTTACTAGAAAGTAGAAAATAATTTTTGAATTGACACTGAAAATATTTTTTTAAAAATAAACTTAAATTTATTTGGGGGGTAGGGGTGAGATGGGTAAAAAAATAAAAATTTGAAATTGAAAATATTTTTAAAAACAAACATAAACTTTTTTTAGAGGGGGGGGGGGGGTG
>JAJOOR010017659.1:0-15238 GCA_036250505.1 Solanum acaule
GTATGTTTGCTTTCCTGTGGCTACAGAATTGTGATGTCTTTGTTACCTTCCAAAAAAATGTGTTTCCTGTCTTTGCTATGTATGTTAACATTTATCAATGCAGGGAAAATTGTACATGGTTATGGAAGTTTGTCGTACTTTTGATGGAATCTTTAAAGAACATCTTGATGGAGTGTAAGTATTCCTTGCTGCGTCTGTTCCTTAAATCTAGACTAATTAGCTATGCTGCTTTGTTGTAATCTTATTTTCGTTGCAGTCGACCAGGTGGAGATAAAATATATAATGTCTTTGATAATCAGCTCCCAGCTGCATTGAAAAGATTGCAATTCGATAAGCAGCTTTCAATGGACAATGTAAGGAAACTTATAACTGAAGCTGATGGATATCAACCCCATCTGATTGCTCCTGAGCAAGGATATCGTCGTCTTATTGAATCTTCCTTGATTTCTATCAAGGGTCCTGCTGAAGCAGCTGTTGATGCGGTACAGAATTAAATTCTCTGACATGCTTCTACAATTGAAACTAATGAGAGAGCTCTGCATGAATGATTTCAATTAGGTTTTTTTTCTTTTGAATATTAAGGATCCCCTTCTAGGTCTCCTTTCACTCCTTCTTTGACTTTTACTCTGCCTTTTCGCGATTCTTATTCCAGGCTTCTGTTTTTGTTAGTGGGGTATGATACAAGACTGTTGAATATGATCTCTGACTTTGAACTCTTGAGGAGCAATGACTGCTCGATGTTGAGTGTGTGATATTTCATAAATATTTAGGACTAATGTCGCAAATAAAAAGCCTAATTTCCGCGATATGTCATTTTGGGTTGCTTTAGTTTTAAATTGATTTGGATTTTTCTTAGTCTTTGAGACATTCTTAAAGAAAGATGTAAGTTAAACATGAATGGGAATGTAATTCATGTGACATTACAACATTAATAGAATGTCTACTCTGGTGGAACTTATTTCTTCTGGGAGGTTTTATTTACGCTTTTGTTGCATCATTCTAAAAGTTGAACTATGTATAATCAAACAGGATTTAAGTATCACTTATGTTAATATGTTTCAAACTGAGATAGTTTGGCAACTGCATGTTGTCAAGTGCTTAATGGTAGAAGAGAATTACTCGTGTAGAGTATTTTGTGCTTGACCTTGTTTAATTATAGTAATCTGAAATAAATTAGTGGTTTTGTTCAGCATTTTTGTGTAGTTGAACAAAAATAGTTCCTTAACTATTTCATCTGCAATGCTTTCAGGTTCATGCTATACTGAAGGATCTGGTTCACAAGTCAATTAGTGAGACTGCAGTATGTTCACTTGCCATTTTGAATTACTATTCTGAGTTTGAGATATTTGAAAGACCTAATAAACACATGCTATAAATCTCAGCCATTCTCATTTAGGATTCTAAAAATTCATTCTGGTGAGTTAAACAAATAATCCCCAGTAACGCATTGTGCTCAGTAATTGCAACACGAAGAAGTCAAAGAATTCTCCTGTTACCATGATTATTTTTTGTTAAACAGTTGAAGGGGCTATAAATGAATGTGTATACTGGGTCTTTTGTTATTGACAGGAGCTAAAGCAATATCCTTCTCTTAGAGTTGAGGTCAACGGTGCAGCTGTTGAATCATTAGAAAGGATGAGGGATGAGAGCAAAAAAGCAACTCTACAGCTTGTTGAAATGGAGTGTAGTTACCTGACTGTAGATTTCTTCCGGAAACTTCCCCAAGATATTGAGAAGGGAGGGAATCCAACGCATTCAATTTTTGACCGATATAATGATTCCTATCTTCGAAGGATAGGTGAGTTTTGAATTAGCTTTTGTCCTTGAAATTCAATGGTCTTTCGATTAGTCTTCTGAATTTTGCTGTTATGTTACACGCATTGTTGCTGTAAATTATTTTGATTGTGTCCTCTGATGGTGGGCTTTTCAACAGGATCAAACGTCTTGTCTTATGTCAATATGGTTTGTGCAAGTTTGAGGAATTCCATTCCTAAGTCTGTTGTTTATTGTCAAGTTCGGGAGGCCAAACGCAGTTTGCTTGATCATTTCTTCACAGACCTGGGCAAGAAGGAGGTGAGAATTTTGCACCTTACTGTTCAACTAACCTTAAAACTCTTTTTTTTTTTTTTTTTAATTTGGTAAGTTGTTTTGGGTGGGAAAGGAAAGGGGTGGGTGGAGTGGGGGATAGCTGTGTGAGAAGAGAGTAACAATGCTGATGCCTTTGATGTATAATAATCTGTGCTCCACTTTCCATTTTTTTTGTTTGTAGGGGAGACAGCTGGGTACTTTGTTGGATGAGGATCCAGCTATAATGCAGCGTCGTCTTTCTCTTGCAAAGAGACTTGAGTTGTACAGAGCTGCTCAATCTGAGATAGATTCAGTCGCATGGTCCAAGTAGACACAAACCTTTGTTTTTCTTCAGTTTTGTTCATCACCAATGAAATGTAGGGATAGGTGGCCCGTCATTCTTTGCTTCGACATATTATTCTTTCCATAAAAAGTAGATATATAGTTATAGGAATGCTAGCAGTTTCTGTGCCTCGTCTTTCTTTTTTTGCAGTACTTATTAAATCCAAATGTATACTCGATTTTGACATTTGATATCTCTTGCTTGTCTGAGCCAGACAATATATTGGATGTGCTGTCCTTGGTTTTTTCCACTCACTGAAATCCACTTCAATTTGGAAGTCCCTTGTTTGGTATGATTGGCTAAGGAATGGCTGGGCTTTGCTTATTGTTTAAAATGAATTTTAATAATCAATTATTGGATAGTGATTTCTACTTGTGCTCTTTTATTAGGAAACATATGAATATTTAGTTTGAGAAATTCATCGTTAAATGGGAATTTTATGAATGGTTGGATTTAATGATGGATGGATTGATAAGGTGATTTTTCTGATGTTCTTCCATAGTCTTTTTTAGCTGGATTTGAACACATTACATAATTTGGATCGACTTATTCAAATCAAGGAGAACAAAAAAGTACAAAATGTTGTGTAAACATTGTCAAAAAGGACAAAATCTTTTAAATTGTTACAAGATAAAAACGACTCCAAGTGAAGAGTGCAGTTGGAAGTTAGATCTCATTCTTGAAAATTAATTAATGAAGCCTTTGTAATCTTTAGAAACATATTCCTCGTTCGCATCATGTATTTTTTTTCATAAAATAAATTATTATTTATAATATCATATTATAATGAATTTCAAATTGATTCATGAGAAATTTTATTTGAATGTTTTTAAAAAGACATTTATAATTTCTCATTAATCAATTTGAACTACATTATATGAGCCTAAATTTAAAATAAGTTCATATAAACAGATCAAAATGAGTCCAATTAATAAATAAATCATGAATATTTGGACTGATTTTGCCCACCCTTACCAAAAAGTGATCTGCCTGACCCGTGAGTTAGCAGTAGTTGGTGCAGTCAAGTTGTTTAACATCTGATATTACATTTTATAAATTTATTTGCACATTATGAACCTAAATTTTTTTTTTTTAGCAGCAATTTGTTGACACTCAATTTTGACCCTCACCGATAATAATTAGTTTTTGAGTCTCTTAATTTCCAAACGATTTAGAATAATTAGCTTTTAAAAAGATTCGAATAGTTTCAAGGTTATTTTAAGTATTTTCAACCAGTTTGTATAGTATTTCGAATAATAAATATATTTCATATAATTATATACGTAAGTAGTATATTTTATAAGTGTTGGAAAATCATATCAAAGGATTTTTTTTTTATCGGTTTAAATAAATATTTTAGTTATGTAATTCTAGTTTGAATTATGGTTTCAATTTTGAATTAATGAGTTTATAGGCAAATCGATTAGTTTATGGTTAAGTTAATTATTTTATTCCGTTAAGATTAAAGAGCTCATAAATTAATTATATTAATTCGTCTTATTTAGTTACTAGCCGAGCTTACCAAATGAATTCAATTTGACTACGTTCCTAATTCATTGGCTAATTTTGTAATGCAATTGACCACTCAATTCGATTAAAGATAATGATTTATTAGCCGAATTTCTTAAACTCATTTGACCAAGAAATTGGACCCTTTGCTGTCCAAAACATTTCCAGCGGCCCACTTCTTCATTGCCATTCAATATTCCTCCAACATATTTTCCAACAGCCCATTTCTTTTAAAACCCGGCCCAATTAGCTGATAAACAGCAAGACCCATCAGCATACAACCCATTCCCAACAATACTACTATCTCAAACATTCCAAACCCACAAAATCAACATACCCGACCGACCCCACCACGTTTCTTCTTCTTCTCCAACGTTAACAGTGATACACGGCGTCCAGCTCCTTCTCCCCAACGTTCACAATCCCAGGCAACAACAACCAAACGGAAAGCAGCGCCAATACACGTCGTATTCATGGAAAGCAAATAGCTTTTCCGCCTCTGCCAGAGCAGGCGAACAGTAGTCCTGTTCCAGTCCTGAGCCTCTACGATTTTCGTCCTTGTGACCTTGAGATGGAGCCACGTCGACGTCCAAGGACAAATCTTTGATCCCAAGCGTCGAATTCCCCTTTCCTCTTTCGGAATGAGGCGAAAATCGCAGCAAAGGGTGCTTAACCAAAAGGGTGAAAGGATTTTGATTTTTGAATTTGGAATGGAAAATTTCCATCCGTTTTTCCCCCCCTAATACCTACCCTAATTTCCCTTTATATGAAGGGGTTCTGTTCATTTTTTTTGAAGGGGGCAGGGGAATCGAGGAAAAAAGGAAAAAGTTGAAAAGGTTTTGGGAAAAATAGTCAAAAAAACATATAGAAAGGGGAATAACAATATAGTTTACATCATAGTTTATCTCAAATATAGCAAATAGGCACGAAGGGAGTTTCTAGCTTGCTCATCGTTCGCCGGAGTTTGTCGTAGTTTTAGTGATTTAGTCTTTCTACACTAGTTGGTGTCTTTCTAGTTCTCATTTTATTTCCTCCGATATTAAGTGTGTTTCATATATTAATTTTTCTAAATATGATCATATTTTGAATCATCTATTTCATGTCTGATTTGTTTAGTTTGATAAAAGTTCAATTCGAATTGTTTCATGTCCATAAGTTTTCGGTTTAGATTATCAGCTTTTCTAATGAAGAAATTTGTTATTCATAAGGCTCTTCTGTATACTTTTGTCAGTATTGCTATTTGGTACATCATAGCTAATGTGCTGGGATGGTAGATTTAGGAATGGTGTTAAGGCTATTTATACTAAAAGGTTTAAAGTGTTTTAGAAATACTTGGTAATCTTCTTAATGTCCATGATTCCCTTTACTGTTTCATTGTGCGTATAAGACCTTAACTTCACTTATCTTGATCTTTGGTATCTTTATCTATGTGCATGCTTAATTACTTAGGTTTAATTCTAATATGATAGACTTGATTCATTTCCTGTCAGCTAATGACTATATTCAAAATAATATGTTTTGAGCACATGAACTGTCATAAAGTGTGAGGTTTCATTTTCTTTGCGGATTTCGGCTTAATCCCCTGTCTCCCCATTATCGCTCTAGTTTTTGTGTCTTGCTAGAATGATCATCCTATTAAATGAAGTTTCTGAATATTGGCAAAATCCATTTTTTTTGAAAAGTCAAATATAGTTGCTTTAGTATTTGACAAAAATATTTTAATACATGACCTCTATATATTATATATGTGTTAAATCAAAATAAAGTTTGAATTGACAGGTGTTACTTTATGTTATTTTATATTATTAAAGGGTCCACTATTTTGATTGCAAACATCTAAAGCTTGCATTGAGAAAAATGATTATTTTTGCCTGCTTTATAATATAGTATAATAATATAAAATGTAAATATAATATATTGGAAGAAACAGATTGCTCATAAAATTTTCATATTATTTCAATTGACGTGATTCTTTTCTTTCCATTAATAACTCTTAAAATGATTGGGATTACTAGTCTATTTATAAATGCTTGGTCGTACAGCCCAATCAAAATATGGTTTTCATTAACGTTATTATTATTTTAAGGGTGAATTTTAATACAGTTTATGTGTTCTTTCTGTTATCTAGGAGTATGACAGATTTTTCTTTCATATATATTCGTTATTCATGTGTGGTAGTCATAATATTAATTTGTTGTGTGAAATGATCGATGTACTTTCCTAATTACTTCTCTAAGTCGTGATGCTCCTAGTAATGTGACTAAACTTGAATATATGGCTTTAAATGCTAGCATCCTCTATTGGCACATTTGCTCTTTAAATAGTTGGTTAATAGTTATTACTACATATTATTTTTGTGTCAAAACAGTAACTTAGGTGGTCATTTTTTATCATTAACATGACTTGAGCACTTAGTGTGTTTGGAATTTGTACCCCGATATTTGTATCCATTTTGCTTGAGTTCGGTCAAATTATTTGCTTTATATTGGTTAAGGGATGGCTATGACTTGCTTTAAATATGTTGATGTTTTATTATTCACGGGTACTAATCCTTATTTTCCCATTTTATTGCATGTGAAATTCGCCCGAGTTAGTTACGAACTCCTACCTTTTTTTGCATTTTCGGGAGAGCCTTAAAGGCTCAAATTTCCTTCCGAGTCAGCCAAATTGTCAAATAAATCGACGCACAGGTCCCGAAGCTGAAAGAAGCAAAAGATCGAGAAAATTGAAAATTTGGGCTAAAGGCTCACTCTTATTTTAAAAGTTGCATTTTGTTATTTTGGGCCTAAGCCTGCTTATTATTGCCTTGTTAGAATTTAGGACATGTGAAAAATTGGGCCTAAGGCCCAAAGGAAAATATATATGTATATATTTTACGTTAGTATAGGACAGGTGCAGGTGACTCGAATGGGCCGAAGGCCCAAAATGAAAATGGGCCCAAGTACTGGTCCAGGCGGACAGAAAAAAACCATACTTGGGCCAAAATCTCTTTCCCTCTTTGTTTTATTATGTTTATTTACTTGTTAATATTTGTCGTTAACCTTGAGGTCGAAAAATATGCAAATCCCCAAAGGACACCCATTTTGACTTAATTACTTAACCAAATTACTTATCTTTCACTTGACTTAAAAATAAATAAATAATAAATAAATAAGTTTATGAAATACTTCACTTAGATGATATTTCATTATTTTTATATTAAAATGGTCTCAACTATAAAGTAGTTTACTTTTGCAATTCAAGATAAGTTAAAATATTTTAGCCAAATAATTAATTGTCGGATAACCGCGTGTTAGCGGGCATTTCGGGTGCTTTCAAACCCTTCCCGAATGCTAATAAGAATTCCTGAACCCCCTTTAAGTATTTTCAATTGATTTCCTGTTTTAATCTATTGAAAATCAGTTTTCTTGATTTTTCTTAAAAATTAAGTGGCGACTCTTAAACCAGTCCAAAATATATTTTCCTAATAAAACATTTGCTATATGTGAAAGTTGCTCAATAAAGAACTGTGAATTTTGTTCACCAATATGGGCCGGATAAGAATTTGGTATACTCACCTTCTATAAGGAAAAAGCTATTTAATTACATAAATAAATATTCCTACTATATTTACTAATTCTCTATAGTTTGAAATAATTACATTTTATATAACTAATTAATGATTTCATAACAGATTTCAAGTCAAATACACTTAGATACATATTTTATACGCATATACATATTGTTTGCACCTAGATACGTATTTTTTCCTACCAAATACATTGAAATAGGGAGAGAGGTGCACGAGAACATGAGAGAAGCGAGCGAGAATATGAGAGAAACATGCAAGATTTGTCTCAGATATATGCAAATCACGCTCGATACACACTAGATAAATGTATATGTATGTATCAGGAGTGATTCACGTGTATCCCAAATATATGTTAATCCACTTGGATACACTGTATCTAGAGCAAATTACATCTAATTTTTACCCCATATATTTCGAGATGCATATATCCTGATGTATTTGGACATACCAAAATCTGTAAATTCATAATGTTGTAATGTAGCCTATATCTAAGTAATTAACTTCTAAACTAGTGAAATTTCTTTAAATTACCCAATTATACATAAATAAAAGATAAAATATGTCGCTATGGAGTTCTCTCTAAAATCTCTTAGCTTGCCCTTTGCCCTTTGAACTTCTCCAAGCTTTTTGTATCTCTCAATATTTACGTCCAGATTCATTCCTTAATTACTAATTGAGCCTAAAAGGAATTTTGGTTCCTTATAAGGTTTGAACAATTTTTTTCTTTTGAATTTGCTTTTGGAGTGTTAGTTAAATTCAACACATATTTTAACATGTTATTAAAATAAGATTCGAAATGGGCTCTCAAGAAATCGGACAAATGTAGAGGGTAGAAATACCCCATATAAAAATATGTACGCATCGAACCGGAAAGTGGAACACCAAATAAAGAATGTCAAATTCGAGCAGTGAAGAAATCAGAATTTTCATTAAAGGGGTTCAAAATAATTTAGCCATATATAAATAGGGAAAATTTCGCAAATAGCCACTATAATAAACTTAATTATGTTCCATAACTATAGTTTGCATATTTACGAGTTGTAGCTACAGTTTAAATTGCCTCGTTTGTATAATTCGTGAGTACGTTTTTATAATTAAACTATTTTTGTATAAATTCAAAATAACGAATTTATACAAACACAGACATCTGAACTTGAAATAATTATACAAAATTACATTATACAAAAGTTATACAAATTATATTATACAAAATTCGAATGATACAAACGTGCGAATTATACAAACTCAAAACCACGACCGACGTAATTATCATAGAATATTGGTCGCAAGTGATAATTAACTAAAATTATAGCTATAATGACTAATTAACTAATATATTTGCGCTTAACCATGTAATTTTTCCTAAATAATATGACTTTCCATCTACACAGATTCAAATGAACCCCTATCCCCAAGGTGGCACTACACCTACACCTTTGAATTCAACATGAGACATCTCTTTGAGATAACTCAAGAGCTAATTTAACAACGTGGACTTTCTCTTTCTCTCTCCAATAACGCCCATTCTTGACAATATTGAAATGAAACCTCTCTGTTTAGAGAGGCTACTGAGGAATATCTTGTCCCTTAATAATCGGAATTTCCATTTTTTTTTATTTTAAAAAGAGTATATATTAGAGCGATCTTCACTTTTAAAATACAAAATCTTCTTTATTTATATATGTTAGTACAATTAATCGTGCTAACACTAAATATAGTAGCAGTACCAGTATTTATTACTAGAACTAGGAAAGACCAAACATACATAATGGACAAGCAGCATGCTAACGTTAGCACATAAGGGTGTTAAGATTCTTTATAGGTAGATTCTACTCATAAGTTTCCCATATATTGCTATGATGACCAAAAAGTATCCTACTATATATTATGGGTATCAGTACTGGCCAACAATTATATTAATATTAAGTACAAGTGTCACAGCCTCATATATTACTTATGTTGCCAATTTAGTGTTAGAGTTACATAGTGGTAAACATATGAGCCGTTGATTTGATTTATGAATTTATTATTATAAATAATATTATCATTTTCATAGAAGATATGTCGATAAAATTGTGTGAGAGAAAAAATGAGATATTTGTAAGGCCATTTTATTTTATTCAAATTATAAATAAGTTTCGGAAATACACACTTTTATACAATCAGTACAAATCAACAACTCTTAAAATTGATAATAAATTTTACTTGGATACTTGAATTATCTCCTGCTTTAATTGAGCACTTGAAGATACGATAAGTAACTTATGATTTTGAAAATATTATTGTGTGTAATTAAGCGTCCATTGCATATATAATTAAATCAAATAAAACATGATACTTTTAAAAAAAAGTCATACACGTCCAACATCAATTAGAACACATTTTATATTAAATGATTGATTGAAGCTAATGTGTATAACTAAAAAAAGTGATATATTTTAAATAATTAACTTATCTTTGTAATGAATACTTAAAAATACATTCAAAATTGAATCAAAAGTATCTAGTAGAAAATTTTCGTCATGTGTATAAATACATTTTTTAAAATCAAAATAATATTTCAAGCGTTTAAATGAAGTGATAAATTTTAGTCAAATAGAGATAGAAAATAATGGAAGGGATAGAGTGCAAGACTGCAGCCGATGCACTAAATTCGCACAAAGTGCCTGCCATCCAGTGTTGTATACTGAAACAAGTGATTCTTTTTTGTAAATTTTATACTGAAAAGTAATGAACAAATATGCCATAGACACAGTACATTTGGCTATGAAACAAAAGTAGATTAATTATCTTTTTAAATTGTTTTGTGAAAGTAGCGGTCTACTTTTCTCTCCAATCTGATGAGTATTTGATTTCATCACATAAAAAACTATTAACTCAATGAAAGAGTGGTGTTCATATGTTTTGTGGGATGAATTATTCCAACTCTTTTAGCGTTGGAGCTACTTCTCGTTAAATTAATACTACTTGAATAAATTTGTACTTCTTTGATTTAAAAAAAAATGACTTATTATATTTTTTAGTTTGTTTAAAAAAATAATAATTTTGATAACACTTTAAATTTAACTTTCTACGTGGCATATTTAAGACATAAGATGACAACATTCAAATTATTTTAATACATTTAACCTAATTTTAATTTAGAATAATAAAATAAATTTTTTTCCTTATTTTTCTTAAAATTTGTGATTTAAAAAAAAAAAAAACTTTTTACCTATATTTTTGTGAGAAAAAAGGCTATTGGGATACAGAAAAAACTTTAATTAAATTATACTCCCTCCGTCTGATCACTTATTTTACACTCCTTAAAAAATCTTATTTAACTCTTAAGAAAACTTAAGAATTTATTTACATCATCAACAACAAATTAATAATAAGGTTTAAATTGAAAAAAGTTAATTAATTCTCTCTTGATGGTAAATTGACAACTAATTTAGGATAAATATTTTAGTAATGTAGATAACTAATTAACTACAATGAAATGAAGAGAGTATTGTTACTACTAATTATAGTAATGTGCCATTCTTTCTAATATTGATTAATAAAAAAAAAGTATTACATATATTAAGATCGAAAAAAGTAATTTAAATTCGAGATGTATAAATCCGTTAAAGTTAAACACTCAATAGCATGAGTTTCTCTTAGAATTCCGTATCTAGAATCCAAATCTTCTATTTATAAGGATAACGGGATTTCTCATCCATTTTGTTACACCCTTTGGTGGTCGATATTGCGCTAAATTGAACACATTGAATCAAATATGTTATGTAGAATATTTTAACTAGAACAAATAAGATAATCAAATTAAAGCGAAAGAAAATTGGATTCTTCATTCCTGACAAATATACATTTTTTTTAAGGTCAAGTTGGCCAGGGAATTACTAATTAGATTCGATTCTCGATGCCTCTGACTAAATGCCACCTGCAAAATGGGCTAAATCGAGACTTGAGTTTTGGGGATTGGTTGGTTGGGGGCTTCAGTATATCTAATGTCCACATAAAATCCCAGCAATAATTTATGAGTCGTCATAATAATTTTTTTTTTGGGAATATAAGCTTATATTTTTATATTATGATATTTTATAAGTTTATATTTGTATATCATGATATCTTAAAAGTTAACTTTAACTTTTAAAAAATTTAGAACGTATTATGCATAAGTTCAATTGCTAAATAGTAAAAATTAAAAATCATTCCATTTTAAGGTAGAAACGTGTTGATTTATTAGTACAAAGTTTCTTTAAAATTCTTTTTTTTTGTTTTTCTCATATATAGTATAGATAATATAATACATGAGCAAAATTATGGGAAGTAATGTTTTATGTAGGGGTGTACATGGCCGAGTTGGTTCGGGTTTTTCAAATATCAAACCAAATTATTTGTGTTGGATTTTTAAATTTATAAACCAAACCAATAAAATTCGGGTTTTTCAACCTCGATTTTTTTCGGATTTTTCGGATTTTCTATTTTTTCGGGTTTTTCCAGTAAAGTATTCATACAAACATATAATTTCCTTCTACTTCAATTATTTTTTTAGTCCTACAAAAATACAACTATTTAAAATGTTTCTTAAGAAAATAACACAAAATTATGATATGATTAATGACACTAAAATATCCAACAAAAATAATAATAATGAAATCACGTAAAACAAATATTGCAAATTAATAAGTCATGATAAAAATTATCATTATTTAAAAGTACTAAATCATGCTAAAATAAATTTAATAAGTATTAGTTACATGACTAAACATTAAATGAAATTAAAATTAGATTATGTATTTTAATTATCTAAACCAATGTAAAACTAAAGAACAAATATTCAATATTATTGTCATTCTTAGTGTTGAATTGATCTTCTTTTTGCATTAGTATTAATTTGATTTTGATTTAAGCATTATTATAATCACCAACATCTATGGACTATATAATCTTTATTGGACCATTCAGAATTCTAAGTTTCAAATTTGAAATAATATATTAAAAGATAAAAACTATTAAAAAGTATAAGAAATATTTAAAAATTATATCAAAATAAATATTTTTATGTATAAAATAAAATTTTAAAATTATATATATAATGTCGGGTTGATTTGGTCTCGGGTTGATTTTTTAAAGTTGAAACCAAACCAACCCAAATATAGTCGGGTTTCTTTTTTCAATACTAAACCAAATCAAACCAAACCACTAGTCGAGTTTTTTTCCCGATTTAACTCTGCAGTTTGATTCGGTTTTATACCCCTAGTTTTATGTATGCGGACTAAGAATAAAGGAATCAGTGAATAGATGGATGGATATAAAATACTTACTGAGAATGACAAAACTAACCATTAATCCATTATATTAGAATGGTTGGCAAACTTTTTTTTTGTTTTAAAAGGTAAAAATTTGTACTAATACATATAACTGAACATTCACTCAGAAATAAACCATGTATTACAGTGCTTTAGTTACTAATCTCTATCTATCTATCTATTATTATTCCTACCTAACTTGTTACTAACAAAAAATAACGTTAATCATCATCCACTAAATTTACATTATTTAGTTATCATCTATTAACCGCGTCATTAATTCGTGGGACATGCAATCTATAGTTCATAAAAAATCGAGCACTAAACACATTTTTAATTTATTACCGGAAGTATTGACCTAATTTATGTATGAAATATTTGTGAACTATATTTAATACACTAGGCTAGTTGGCTGTCTTTGATTTAAAATTCTTCAACAACGTCAACAACAATAACTATATCTCAATCACAATAAATTGCAAATTTGAAATTCATCACGATTTTGAAATGCCGTGTTATTTTTGGTTTAAAGTTAAACACTGAAATTAAAAGTACGCATCCTTTTAAGTTTAAGTGTTTATGTGGGGAGGGAAGGACCATGTATTATTACCTAAGAATAAAACTGAGTTTTCCACGCAATTTTGACAATTTGAAAAATACATCTTTTAATCACTATCTCTCAATTGTTTAATCTTTCTTTTTTACATAAAGTTATAATCGTAAGTCAAGCAATATGTACACATAGTAGTAGTACACAATTTACAAGATTAAAGCAAGAAGGTTCAAAGTGACAGCACAACCTTAGCTTTATGTTATTAATAATAAATAAAAAATCAACCTTTGAAATATAATTAGATCATCAAAGCAAAATGCTCTACTCCCTGACAGAGAGATATTACATTTAACACGTTGTCCCAAGAGAAAAAATACTCTATATTGTAAGAGAAAGAAAGACGTACTCTTCCTCTGTTTCAATTTGTTTGTTTAATTTATTTATTTTTATCTAATTCAAAAGAAATGTTTTTTTCCTTTTTTGGTAGGTTTTAAATTTAAACTTTCCACGGGATATATACTTAAGACGATAAGATTAAATGACATTTTAGTATATTCTATGTATCTTCAATTTAAGATCATAAAATTTAAAAATTTATACAAAATTAAAATCAATCAAACAAATTAAAATGGAAGAAATATGAAGTTACATTTTGGGCTCAATCATTGAGAAAAGCTTATAGTAGGGGCTGTTGAATTTGGGTGAACAGTATCCACAAATCCTTAAAGTTTAATCCTTTTAGGCAAAAGAAAATGTATCTCAAAAAGAAAGGATTGTGTCTAACAACATAGAGCACCAAAGAACTAAAACTTATCGAGCCAACCGAAATGAAAGAAAGCCTACTCCTTAGATAAAGCAAGAGGAATTAATTAAGGATGTGTTTGGTAACCATTTTCTAAGAAACATTTTTTAATTTTCTTATGTTTTGGTAGAGTAAAATAAGACAAGTTTCTTTTAAGAATGAGTAAAATAGAGTATGTGATAAACGTAGCGAAAACAAGTGACATAAGTGACATTTCACATTGATTGTATTAGTCTTATATATCCTTCAAGCAAACGCTATCCTCTTAGTATTTGAATAGAATATATACTAACATTTTGAAAACAATATGCGTATAAAACTTCAGAAAATAAGTATAAATCCAATTTATTTTGAGCAAAAAATTTTCCTTCATATATATCAGACACACCTTAAATAATGCATTTTTTTTTTTACAATTTATTTGTTGAATGTGGGTTAGGCTGGCAAGTAGCATCAATCGAAGCCTAATTAACGTATAGGAAAGCATATTAAGATAAACATGTCACTAGCTAGTATGTAATTTACAAAATTAAGAATTTAGTTTAATTTAATTTCATTAAGCATATTAAGATAAACATGTCACTACCTAGCATGTAATTTACAAAATTAAGAATTTAGTTTAATTTAATTTCATTAAGCATATTAAGATAAACATGTCACTACCTAGCATGTAATTTACAAAATTAAGAATTTAGTTTAATTTAATTTCATTAAGCATATTAAGATAAACATGTCACTACCTAGCATGTAATTTACAAAATTAAGAATTTAGTTTAATTTAATTTCATTAAGCATATTAAGATAAACATGTCACTACCTAGCATGTAATTTACAAAATTAAGAATTTAGTTTAATTTAATTTCATTAAGCATATTAAGATAAACATGTCACTACCTAGCATGTAATTTACAAAATTAAGAATTTAGTTTAATTTAATTTCATTAAGCATATTAAGATAAACATGTCACTACCTAGCATGTAATTTACAAAATTAAGAATTTAGTTTAATTTAATTTCATTAAGCATATTAAGATAAACATGTCACTACCTAGCATGTAATTTACAAAATTAAGAATTTAGTTTAATTTAATTTCATTAA
>JAJOOR010017660.1:0-19376 GCA_036250505.1 Solanum acaule
CCCCCCCCCCCGCGGAGCAAGAGGTCGAATTACTATATGAAGAAGAGTTGTAAACTATAGGATTTCTTGTTTGAGTAGGAATATGAATTTGGTCTTAGCTATATTATAAGCTTCTATTTTTACAATCTTAATCTAATTACAGTAGACAACCTATGTCTTAATAAAGAGAAGTTTGGGACATAGTAAACCTTCTACTATAAGAATGATTCCTGGGACTGGAAGGGGAAAGATTGAATCTTGAAAGTCTGATCCCCGGCTAGCAAGATCGGAAGTGTTAGTGTCCTCTTAAGAAGGAATTCCCGATTTTGGGGTTAGCTTTGATCACTAGGAGAGAATAGTTGACCATTGAAAGTCTCAATTCCTATCCACCTAAGGTAGAGAGTTTGATTTCAAATCCAACGATATATTGACCTATGAATCGGCTATTACCCAACTCAACCCTTCTTTGCAACCCCTTTCAGTTGTTGGATGCGGAAAACAACCTATTCCCCTATTTGATGACTCGGTGATCTTTGACATGTTAAACCTGATTGCACGTACTTTCGCCTTTCACTCATACAGTTGAATCGACTAGTGACTTTAATTTAAACCTTGAGACGGAGCACTACCTCTCACCTTTCGATTATTGCAAGAAGCACTCAGAATACATTCAGCAATAATTGATCTGCTGTGGTACCTTTTTTTTATCAATATAGCTCCTTGTGATTGAGTATTCACCTCCCTTAGTCTGTACCTATCTTGTACATAACAAGCTTTGCATTTTTAATTTCATGGAGTGAATCTGCCTCAAGCTTTACGAAAAGTAACTTCTATCATAGAATATACTCTCCTAATGGAGATTGGAGAACTTAATGATTACTAAAAAATGATGTTTGTAGTATTAATATACGATCAACGTTTTTGAACTTTTGGCTATCAGCTGCACTTGTTCTCATTCTAATCAATAAAAACGTTTTGAAATGATATCAACATATATGTGCTATAAGAAACAAAATTTAAATGGTAAAATGCAAGTCCTAAATGGAAAAATAATGGGCATATATATATATAGATAATTTTTTAATGAGCATATTTGATTGATATTTAATATTGAAGTGAAATAAAAACGTTTTAAAATCATTTTTTTAATGAAGCTAAAGAATATCTCTTGTTTTCTAATCCATGCACAGTTTAATTCTGTGGAGAAAAAAGATCTTCCGGTTGTAATTTCTCACTTTATTTTTACTCGTTCAGGTAACAGTCTACAAGATATTAATAATGTTATTCTAATTTTATGCTTATTTAACTAAATAGAGTTTTACGTAATGAAAAAATTACTAAAAAACTACATATTTTTGGAGATTTATATTAACTATCTCTTATTTCTTAGGAATGATTTATTTTTAAAGAGGATTGCCTAAGTTAATACTTCGATGATTTCCGCTTGTTAATACATATAGTCCAATAAGTATATCTTGTGTTGATGCGATCATGCGGAAATAAGATAGTAGACAAAAGATTCACATGAGAAAAGATAAGTAAATGAGCCTCTACTTAAGCCTCCAAAGAAATAGGTAAAGGAACAATCATTTATTCTCTATCAAAATCGATCTTGAATCCCTTACAAACTAATGAATGTATATAAATAGCGCACCCTGAACTACAATGGGATGAAAGTCCAATAAGTATATCTTGTGTTGCGGTCATGCGGAAATGGGGTCCCGAATAATTGTTGACAAGATTCACATGAGAAAAGATAAGTAAATGAGCCTCTACTTAAGCCTCCAAGGAAATAGGTACATGAACAATCATTTACTCTCTATCAAAATCCATCTTGAATCCCTTGCAAACTAATGAATATATATAAATAGCGCGCCCTAAACTACAACGGGCTGAAATACCTGTATGCCTAATCTATGTAGCATGGGTTGTAATACCGTAGCCATATTCATTAGTGTATAGAGTTAACGAACTTGGAAAATAATATATCCTTTGTTTGAATTTAACTATCACAATAAAATTTTATACAATTAATAATGAAAATTTTAATAAAAAATGTAGTTTAACTAATATATTTCTTTTTAACTTTTAATTATTTATCTATTTATGTGTTATTTAATTTTAAAATAATTTGTACTAAATATAAAATAAAACAATTATTTTATCTTAATATCCTAAAGAGGACAACTAAAGGGGAATATATATATATTTTGTAAAACAAAGGTGAATGAGGGAGTACTTTTTTCTTTTATCTTTTCACTTTGTAAACAATTAAAACAGAGAATACGGAACGTCCATTCTCCCTTTCATCAACGGTCCACAATCACGATCCGCGTAAACCGATAATAACCAATCAAGCAACAGAACAAAACCCTATATAATACTCGCTTCCCCCAATTCATTACCTCATCACTCACGCATTCTCTTCATCAAAGTTCCTTTTCTTCCTTCTGTTAAACATCTCAACAATGGCACCAAAGACAGGAGGGAAAAAGCCAGCTGAGAAGAAACCAGTAGAGGAGAAGAAGGCCGAGGAAGTTCCGGCAGAGAAGAAGCCGAAAGCCGGAAAGAAGCTCCCGAAGGATGCCGCCGTCGACAAGAAGAAGAAGAAGACAAAGAAGAGCGTTGAAACCTACAAGATCTACATCTTCAAGGTGCTCAAGCAGGTGCATCCTGATATCGGTATTTCCAGCAAGTCTATGGGAATAATGAACAGTTTTATTAATGATATATTTGAAAAGCTTGCTCAGGAAGCATCTAGATTGGCTAGGATTAATAAGAAGCCTACGATTACATCTAGGGAAATTCAGACTGCTGTAAGACTTGTTTTGCCTGGTGAATTGGCTAAGCATGCTGTTTCTGAGGGAACTAAGGCCGTTACTAAGTTCACTAGCAACTAGGGTTTGAATTTGTGTTTTTTTTTGTATTTTGGGTCAATGTAAAGGATGTTTGATTTCGATTTGTAATTGGCCTTTAAAAGATTACTGCTAATGAATTAAAGCTTTTTCCTACTGAAATTTTGTGTTGGATCTGATTTGTTTCGTTATTTTCTTGTGAAATTTGGTGTTTCCTATCTGGAATTTATTTTCAGAGCATGAGTGTGCATCTGTGATGTTCAAAGTAAATGATTATGTCAACATACTAAGTACGTAACAACTCTAATTTCTCAAAACAATACTAATATACATAATACTCACTGCATCAAAACAACTGAGAATTGTAGCAACAAAGCAGTAAAAAGCTACACATAATATGAATAGATGAATAGAACTCCTTTTTACTCAGCCCATTAATTCTCAATTAAATTAGTCTACTTCTCTAATTTTAGCTATTCGGCATACCTAGGAAAAACTTTAATGTTTATTTTGCGGTTCTGAGCAAGTTATTCAAGTTTTAACTTAAATTCTGTTTTAGAAGTTGAACTGAATCTTGTATACCACTTGACTTACAGAAGAAGTGCTAGTTATTTTTGTAAGACAAGCTCTTGTTTCTTCAGCATCAAATAACATTTGGCCGACCAAATTCAGTTCACCTATACATATTTGTATCTGAGAAGTCCATAATGTGAACATGTTAAGAACATCAGTTTCTCTTTATTATTGGAACTTAAAGAAGGATTATAATGACCTTGGTAATGAATTTTTTTTATGGATTGGACTATAGACTTCACATATTTGGAGAATTTTAATAGCTCAGTTAATTAATTATTTGAGCTTTATTTTGTTGATGAGAATTCAATTCCCCGAGTTCTTATTCCCTCCCACTTCCCACCATAAAAATAAAATGAAAAGTAAAGAACTTTAAATTGTTTTTGGAGTATTTATCTATTTCTGTAAGAAGTAATCAACTACTACAAGTGAAAAGAAGAACTATCCCATAAAGGAAAGAAAACTCAATACATAATACAATGATCAGGGGTAAATGTAGAAAAAAGAGAAATCCCTACTCAATCAAATTTCAAGTATCAGTTGCTTGTATGGTTGTATTTGTGTGTTACAAATTCTAATCCTCCAAAGTCTTCTGCGGTTCATGGGACCGGATGAACTCTTCGATTTTCGCCTTCAACTCAGTGTTGGGAATCAACATGTCCGCAGTTAGATGAGACCGGCTAAATGGGTCTGTACTCTGACTAAGAAGGTGCCGCTGAATAACAGGCCGGTCCATTGTTTTCCTCGAAAAGGGAAGAAAGACAGGATCCTTCATTAAAGTATATTGGATCGGGTCAAGGAATTCATCAGGAATGTCTCCAAGAGCAGCCTCAGCATCCAGTGCTTCTGAAGCTGCAGTCTTGGCCTTTGCAGCAAGGTCAATGAACTCTTGTATGATACTCATATCTTCACCAATTCTTCCAAGGACATCAACTGCAGCACTAAATATCTGATCACTGTACGATCGACCATCTCTTATAATTGCAGCTGGAAAGATGTTCTCCTTATCTCCTCTCGCCAAATGCACATATATTTTCACAATCTGTTTCAGCAACTCTTTCGGACGAAATTCATATTTTTCAGGGTCTTTCAAGCTAAGAGATTTTCTTTGTGGACCTACCAGCTGTAGTAAGAAGTAATTCAACACGCCAGCAACTCTTTCCACCATCTCAGGAAGAAGAAAAGGGACAGTGATTTGTTCTGAAGTAAATGCTAACAGGCTCACATCTTCATTTGCCAATTTCATGTCAGTTTGAATTATATTCTCTTGTGAATGGAACAGATGGGTTCTCTCCTGCCTTTCTTGAGCTGGTTTTCGCTCCCATTCCTCTGTGTTAGACATTTCAGCTTCCAGCTCATTTAGTTCAAGAATTTTACCAAGACTTTCATCGAGAAGATAGATGCTATCATTAATCAAGAAGTTTAAGAAATTCAAATAAACACCCTTCTCCTCCTCCTTGGCGATCTGTCTCCATGCATTCTGGTGACTTGGAACTTGCCAAAGATATTCAAGTAGTTCAGCAATGTTGTGGCGGATATTAAATTTATCATAGAACTGCGTGTGGGAACCTGTAAATTCAATGTCAACATAAAGCTTCAAAAGATTTTTCACAAGGTACTGCAGAGAGAGTTGATGCCCCTCAAACAAAGTAGAAATTGCAGTAGAGCTGTAATCACGGGGCATCCAACAATTTAGAACTTCAACCATCTTTGCTCTAAGGTAAGGGTTTCTGATATATTCTGGACTTGCCATGAAGAAGATAATGAAATTCATGAAGTCGTCCAGCAAGACACCATCCAAAGCTTCAGGAATCCGAGAAGCAAAACTTAGCAGCTCCATGGTATCTTCAACGAAGTGCTCAGGCATAGATGCAAACTCCATAGGGCAAGGGGAAGGTAAAGGCATCTTAAAACCACCAACAAGCCCGACCAGCCAAACAACCATCAACCTGTAGAAGGATAATGCACGCTGGAGAAGTCCTCCATCCCTCAGTATTTGGGCTTCATAGCATAATTCTTCTTGTGAATACGACTCAAGATCTTTTTCCAAGTGAGATATTTCCTGCTGCAACTGTGGCGAGGGTGTTTGTTCTAGCATGGTTTTCATGGTAGACAAATCATCTTTACATCTTGAAATGTCCTGAACAAGATGCTTAAAGTCTGAAAATGCTTTTAGGAGGCCGAGGTTGAGCACCCGTGCAGTCATGAAGAAGCATTCACATATGAAGGGGTATTTAGCTTTCTCACTACTTGATATTGGGTTGTTATAGTAGAGAATTGAAGGTCCACCAGAGTCATTCCCAGAGCTTGTAGCTTCCTGAGATGCCAACAACCGATTTTTTCCAACACTGCCATCTTTAGAGACATCAACTTTCCCAGGATTATTTTGATTTATCCATTCAGAGACTTCTTCTGATGATGCATGCAGAGCAGTCAACTCCCTCAGTTCCAGACGGGTGCTAGAAAACACATATTGGGGATCAATCTTGTCCCATTTTGTCAAATTGACATCTAAGAAAGGTTCACAAAGCCGAAGCATAACGACACTGAGATTTACAAACATGCCTGAACTAGCACAAGATAATGGATCAACCTGCAACTTTGCCCTTGACGAATTTTTGTTTATAACTGTTGCAAGATATCCAAGGACATTTTCACGGGTGGTTGAATTTTTTAGAAGAGTCATCAGAACTTCTGTCAAGCCATCATACAAGTTATTCATAACAGTTGTGATTGTTGTGTAAGAAGACAAGAGATCAGCAGGACGACGTGTGGCCGATTCAGAGAAACACTGCTGGCCAACATCCGGCTCACTCTCGAAGATTGTATGGTCAGGCAAAGCACTAACATGAAAGAAAGGACCCAAAATGCTTGTCATCTCAATAACTCTTCCATTCATATACTGACTATCCGGAATCCACCAAGGATGATTCACCAAACACTTTGCACCTACTGGATACTTAACCAAAAACAATAAAGCTCTAAGAGGCTGCTGAAAATTACCCAAAACTGAAACATTTAGCACAGTCCCTCTCAAATCCTCATACAACTGCTTCAGTATTGGTTCCATATTATCACAATTCCCATCCTTAAATAACTCATCCAAAAACCCAGGCGGACTTGAAACTCCACCACTACCACTGTTCCCACCATATTCATCCACAGAAGTTGAAAACTCGGAAAACAACAAAGGAAGCAACAGAGATACATTTGCTGGTGCCATATCCTGATTGGGAAACATATCAGGATTCCCTAAATGTGTCCTACAGTATGATACAGCAAGTCTCTTTACTTGCTTAACCACCAATTCCATCTCAGACCTAACATTCTTATCCTTCATCGACGCAATCTTCTTCCCCTCTTCATGTGCCCGACGGTAACAATTGACCAAATACTGAAATGGTGGTTCCGCCGATACAAAATTACCGGAAAGTCGGTCGATTAAAACGCTCTCCATCAAATCCCTAGACAACTTTAACTCTTTACCCTCACTCAAAAACTCCGCCGCCGTCATCTCTAGATACACAATGCGTGTATCGCTTATCAATGAATCAACTAGAGATACAAGTAAGATTTTCCGAAGAATTATATCTTCGATCTCTGCCGGCGTTCTCTGTGGCTTACAAGTCACCATGATTTCAACAACAATAAATTAAACAATTTTTTTTCTGGAAAATCAGCTGGATTAACAATCTAAAATATGGTTAAAATAAGTGTATACACAAAAACATTCAAGTTCGTTTCCTGCTCAAAATATTCAAGTTAGCTCTATTGTTCTTTCTTGTTATTTTTTCTTTTCTGGTTCAGCAACCTTCCTATTTATAATAGTAATAATAAGAAACCAAATTCAATAAGGATTAGAAAATCAACTACGACAAGTAAATTTTAACTAAAGATTAATTAAATACCAAATTCTAAGCAACTAAGGATTTCTATTCCAACCTTAAATTATTATTCCTATTTCAACTTTGAATTATTATTATTCCTACGTGAATATTTGTTGAATTTTTAAGTTCTTCAAGAGTAGTACAAATTAGAGAACAACTATTGTATCTTGTTCTTATTTTTTAAGATCCACACCATGAGTTTGAGAAGAAACTATGTGTATTCTTTCAAGTTCTTTATGTCTAATACCCAAGCTGTCTCATTATAATTTGTAATTGTCACTTGATAATATTGTAAGCTATAGTAAAAACAGATTGAAAATTTTGATATTAAGAACATGACAGAAACATGCATTTCTTTCTCAAAACGATTGTATAGATCCTAAGAAGTTCTAACAAGACTATTCTTCTTTAATTTAATTTTGTACTCCCTTCGTTCTAATTTATGTGATACTTTTCATTTTTCGAGAGTCAAACAGTTTAAATTTGATCGCTAACCAACGCGTGAAATTTTCAATTTTGTTGAAATTAAATTTATATATTTATAAACTACGTAAAAGTATTATAAATCGCAATAATTGATAATGCAAAATATTTAAAATATATATGAGAAAATTATCGTAAAAAATAAACTTGTTTGAATCTCGAAAATTGAAAAGTGTTACATAAATTGAGACGGAAGGGATATTATTCTTCTTAAAGAGTTTGAATATTCAAAAAATATTGTGATACAGGCAATATATGTTCGAACTGGAAAGTGGTTTATTATCCTTTTTAGAAAAAAATGCTTTTGTTTTGATTTTTAATTTAGTGGTGCTCCTTAATTTGTTATGATGTTGATTAGAATGGCTAAAGTTAATTTAAATTAATGAATGGTTTTACTCTCATAAATCTCGTTTCCTTTTGTTAGATTTTTTTGTTATTTTTTGATTTTTTCTTATATTTATTATTTTTTAATTATTTCTTCATTAGTGATTCGTACACTATGCTTACATTTCTTGTATGCCACATCTTTCCTTAGAAATGTTTAGTAGGACTTTGCGTTATTTAATCAAAAATAATTTTTTCCTCATTACAGTTGTCAAATGGTGTAATATATGTTAGTAATTGCTTTGTTTGATGAAGCTTTTCATTAGCTAATGTTGGTGATTGTTGGCAATATTTGATTATGTGGTGGTGACTGCTAATGTTGGTGATTGTTAGAAATATTTGATTATGAGGTGATGGCTGATGATGATAGTTAGCAATAGTGGTTATGATGTGGTGATTGATGATATTTATGATTTAAAATAGTGTCAATGATGGGCGGGTAATGGTGGCTGCTTTAAGAATTGGTCTATTGGGTTTGGGTGTCAAATGAATGAGTTGAGTTGAAATTGTATCAAAATTGATTGAAACAGAAATTGAGTTGGGATTTGACTCGTCCAGCTTTACTTTGGGCTCTAATGAGCTAAATAATAGGTTGGGTCTTGACCCACCTAATTTGACCCGCTTAATCTCAATAATTTTAAGGTCAAACTACATAAATCCCACTAGTTTAGGTCTTAATTACTAAGATTCCCGATAGTTTCAAATATTACTTCATCTACCATATTTTGTGCTTAGGATACATGAGTCTGAATATGTGAGATAGATGTATCTGCCGAATTTTAAAACCGAGATATATATTTTATTTGTTTAAATTAATTAGTTGTAACTGATTTCCATAATTAGAGGAGTATCATTACTCGGGAGATACATGTATCCATCGGTTTTAAAAGTCGAGATACACGATTTGTTACTTTGAATTAAAGGGGTGTAACTTATTTCCTTAATTAAAGGATTAATTGATAAATAATTAACAACCCATTTACAGGATCCTTGTGTATCAACTTTAACAAGTTTTCCTAAAATAATTAAATAATAAATCATAATAATTTTGCAATTGTAAACTTCATCTTCTTCATCAATTCCTTCCTTTGTATCTTAAAGTTTCGATTATTTCGGTCTTGAGATACATGTATCATCACTCGTGAGATACATGTGTCTATCGATTTTACAAGTCGAGATACACGATTTATTACTTAGAATTAAAAGGGTGTAACTTATTTCCTTAATTAAAGTATTAATTGATGAATAATTAACAATCCAAACGGATTTTCAGAATCTTTGCATATTAACTCTAACAAGTTTTTCTAAAATAGCGAAATCATAAACCATAGTAATTTTGTAATTGTAAACTTCATCTTCTTCATCAATTCCTTCCTTTGTAGTTTAAAGTTTCAAGCATCAGACAATTTAAGTTTGATAGAGAATTAGCGGTAATATATTCAAATTTTTTGAAATTGAAATTTATATATTTATAAACTTCGTAAAAGTATTATAAGTCACAATAATTGATAATGCAGTATTTAAAATATCTATGAAAAATTTACAGTCAAAGATAAACTTGTTTGAATTTCGAAATCCGAAAAGTGTCATATAGATTGATACGGAAGGAGTATTATTGTTCTTGAAGAGTTTGAATATTCAAAACATATTATGATGCAGGCAATCTATGTTCAGTCTGGAAAGTGGTTTATTATCCTTTTTAGAAAAAAAATGCTTTGTTTTAACTTTTAATTTAGTGGTGTTCCTTAATTTGTTATAATGTTAATTAGAATGGCTAAAGTTAATGTATATAAATGAATGGTTTTACTCTCATAAATCTTGTTTCGTTTTGTTATATTTTTTGTTATTTTTTAAATGTTTTTTCTTATATTTATTATTTTAAATTATTTCTTCATTAGTGATTTGTACACTATGCTTACATTTCTCTGTGTGCCAGATCTTCCCTTAGAAATGTTTAGTAGGACTTTGCGTTATTTAATCTAAAGCAATATTTTCCTCATCACAGTTGTCAAATGGTGTAATATATGTTAGTAATTGCTTTGTTTGATGAAACTTTTCATTAGCTAATGTTGGTGATTGTTAGTAATATTTGATCATGAGGTGGTGACTGATGATGATGATAATTAGCAATAATGGTTATGAGGTGGTGATTGATGATATTTATGATTTAAGATGGTGTCAATGATGGGCGGGTAATGGTGGCTGCTTTGAGAATTGGTCCATTGGGTTTGGGTGTTAAATGAGAGTGTTGAGTTGAAATTGGAGATATTAAAATAGAAATTGAGTTGGGATTCGAAATAGAAATTAGAGATATATATCCTTATAATATCGTTGACTAATGAGTAATTTCTGAATAAGACACCTTAATGATAACACAACAATATACATATACTCTTATAGTATCATTGACTAATGAGTAATTTCTGAACAAGAAACCTTAATGACACCAATACAGTATATATATATATACCGATTTAGTATCAGTTAAGCGAAAATTATCAACCTTAATGATATCAATACAATATATAATATTGATTACAATATCAGTTAAGCGAAAATTATCAGTCTTAATTATGAATAGGGGGTATGAGCTGTATTTTTGTTTGATAGAATGAGTATTTCTTGAATTACTTTGGATTGAGGTATGAACACATTATTAGTTTAAATTGGGAAAATTGTATGAAATAGCAACTATTAATTCAAATTAAATGTTATAGCCATAGTTTGTTTTATTTGTAATTCGCAGCAAACATTCCATTTTTTTTCCATTTGATTCGGTATACAATTAGCCATTTTATACATTTCGGTATAAAATGCGTTTGTGTTTGTATAAAGCGGGAGAAAATTGTATATACAAATACAAATACATATATTTTCATCCTATACACTTATAATTATACAAATACAAATCTTATTATACAAATTACAATATATAAATGAAATTATACAAAATTGAACAATTTGTATAAAATTGGATGTATCTAGCGAATTATACAAATCAAAAGCTCCATAGCAAACATAAAATTTGCTATGGAGCGCAATTATGCAAATTATAACTATAACATACAAATATGATTTTTATGTTTTCTATATGTGAAAGTTGCTCTTTTAAGTTTTATGACCAATTTATGTAGTTCTCCCTAAAAAATTTAACAGGTTAGACAGATTTCCTATATTTGGGCTTATTTTAATACCTGGGCCTACATTTTAGCCCAATTCGGATTACCCATGGGCCTAATGACTTGCAACTAGTTCTGGTGCGCTCAAGTGTAATGAGCAGAGAACGTATTTCAATATTTCTAGAATTAGTTATTCTTACTCTATAGAAATCTGAATTAATTCTTAATTTCGTCAAAAAAGCTTTAGTTGTTATTTAAACAAGTAAAACAATTTAATTCTATAACAATTGAACTTTCTATATATATATATATTTATTTTGTACGTTAGATTATTAATTTGTTCTGTTTCATTGATTTTGTTCACATTTTGATTAACTTAAACAATTTCCGAAGTAAAACGTCACTGATAATTCTTTCTTAGCTTTACAAACCTTAGAGTCCATTAATAAGTCCCCTTTCTACTAAATCCACCCTTTATATAGAGGAATTTATTATGTTTAAAATCAACCTTGCGTTATTTGTTTGCTTATTTATTTTTCTCAAAGAATGTGACTTGGGATACAGAGTATACTGAAAGTGAACTATCAAGTTTCATATACTCCCCGTTCTTTTTCACTTGTCAAATATTTCTTAATTTGATTTGTACGTTTACTTTTTATTTTTGACAAATTAAGAAAGTACAATATCACCCCACCCCCCCACCCCCCACAACCCCCCACCCATTATACCCTCAATTTATTAATGTCTTTAAAAGATGTAGTAAGTAAATATGTCATGGATTCCATAAATTAATAGAGATAAAATAGTAAATTCACCATACTAATAATTATTTTTTAATAAATACATCAAGTTAAAATTCGATAAGTAAATTTGGACCATATTTTTTCACTAAAAGAAAAACCTTTGAGTTTTTGGCATGCATGGCGATTGGGGAACATGAAAATGAAGTTTAATGCAATTAATTTACCAAAAAACCCTTCAATGTTTTGCCTTTTACGTTATGTGGGAGAACCTTTGATTTGATGGAAATAACGTGGTCATTATTGAAATACAAGCCAAAAATCAGCACGATGTGGACATAACATATATAAAAAACACAGAAGAAAAACGGAAAGCTCCAAAGAGAATTTAGTGTAACTAAATAAGAAGATTCATGCACCGAACTCTCGAGGGGATAGTGTACGAAGAGGCAGAACTATAATTTGAAGATAAGGGAGCACCATTAAAGGCAAATGCAAATTGGTCGAAGGCTCGAAGCAATGTCATGCAATATCAATATCTCTTTGAAAATTTTATAAACCGAATGAAGCTTGCACGCCTGGACTGGTGTTTCAGACATCACATTGCATACGTTAGGTTGTTTGTTCAAAATTTGTTCTCTATAAATTTTGTGTGTATTTTTTTAATTCTCAACTCAAAACGAAAAATGATGTAGCCCAAACTCAAACTCAAGTCGTGCCCATGAGCTCAAGGGCCCGTCCCACTGAACAAATAACTCATTTAACATATATATTCGAGGGTCCTTTAAATATATGAATATACACATCTATATACATTTTTTTTAAAAAAATTAACAAATGCACGTACACCCTTTTAAGCCTAATATTACACACTTTAACCCAATTAGGATATCTAGAGGGCCTAGTCATGACTTCAAACTAGTTTTCTCTGCCTTTGTTAAGTTAGTTAGCTTTGCATTTGCAATTGCATTGATGAGAAATTATTAGACTAACAAGTGGTATATCATATATATCTATCACATTGGTCTGGCAGTATTCTCATATGTCCATACCAATATAATGTACTTTTAATAAAAAAAGTTCTTCACATGCTAGAGATTCAAGACCTACAATAAAGCAAATTAAAGTTTAATGTGAGTGTCATCGAGAGGAATTAAAGAAAATGTAATTCAAATCTCCCTGGCGCACCCTAGCAGGACCATTTTGGTCCTTTTTTGTACTTGCAAAATGTCTAGATAGATATTTTTAAGTTTTAGATATTTAAGGGAGATATTATATTATTAGAAGAGGATAAAGACAAGAAAAATTTAAGATTTTTAAAAATAATTTTAAGTTAATATATAATAATAATTGAGTACACAATTAACTATCTGAAATCAATCTCATACCGTCTATCCAATACGATTTTTTTTTTCGTTGCTATTTTTCATCGTTATACAATCAAATCTCATTGTTACTAGGTCATTGTTTTTTTTTTTTTACTATTATAGTGAAATATGTTTTAGAGAACCTATAGTATAACATAACATGAAAAATCAATTTCACAAAACACATGATTATAGAAAGGTCTGACTTTATTATCTACAAGATTTCCTAAAAGCCATCTCTTTTGTCCAGATATCCTTAGCTTGATAGTGTATCCCATGTATATTCAACCATTTTCTCGTCATTAGTGTAGTGTCATTTGTCTAAAGAGAATAAACGTATAATATCTTTCCCATAACAAAATGAAAACAAACAAGAATGAACGCTTACTCTATCGATGAAGCTACTATTAATTACTTCTAGACTAAATTTTAACTTATTGCAAGTGAAGTACTATATCACGTCTAATAGATACAGGATGGAACAGATATTTCACTAAAAATAATAATAATAAAATAATCTTAAATTACTATTAATTACTTCTAGACTAAATTTTAACTTATTGCAAGTGAAGTACTACATCACGTCTAATAGATAAAGGATGGAACAGATATTTCACTAAAAATAATAATAATAAAATAATCTTAAATTAGTTGGAGGCTTGACATGAATGGCGATTGGCGACCCTAAAGATAAACATGAAAATGAAGTTTGATGCAAATAATTTACATAAAAAGTCATTTATGTTTTGCCTTTTACGTTATGTGAAAAGATCCTTTGATGGAAATTAAAACAACATGGCCATTGTTGAAATACAAGCCAAAAAAAAGGAGAAATTTATTTGAAATATAGTAACTAAAATAAGAAGATTCATGCACCACAATGTGCTGAAATTAAAGAAGCATATATAATATAATCCAACAAACACACTTTAATTTTCTTATCCCTATGTTTTTCTGTCTGTTTTATAACAGACATCCTATAAAATAGGTATATCCTTACAAGCCCCACTCCTGCTTCCTGTCCTACGTACCAACATCTGTCCTTCGATGATAACAGGGTGGGTGAATAAAAATTTTCACTAAAAAGAATTAAACATAATTAATTTATATCTTTCAAATATACATATTAAATACATATTAATTATTTTTAAAATTTATTCATACAATATAATTTTTCGATAAAGAAATATCAATTGACTTTATTCGGACAAGAATAATCATGTGTCAAGAATAATATATTTTGGTAACCAACCTGAGATATTGTTCAGAATGTAAGCACTCCTCGTCTTCAATCTTAAAAGTTAATGATAGCTCAAAGTTACAAAAAAAAACTTTAAAAAAGTGGTAAAAAAATTTGAGTTTCGATTACAAAATAATTAAATTAAAAAAAGGCAGCAGTGTGGACACTAACATCCTGAAAGTAAAATATGTAATCAAATCAGTTGGGTAAGAATAGACAGATATTTCAAAAAAAAAAGAAGAAGGTAATTTTAGTGACCATTATTGAAATAAAAGTTGAGAAGTAGAATAACAGAAGAAGAGGACAAGACACATATAAAACAACGAAGAAAAAGGGAAAAACAAGGACAACACATTGGAGTTAAAATAAGAAGATTCATGAACGGGAGGGAGTTCAAAATTTTAAGATCTCTTGTTCACTTAAAATTTTAGTCTAAGAAAATAATACTTTAAATCTCTCATACGTAAAAATTAAAAAAAATTATACGTAAATGTAAGATCTCAAAAAAACAAAAATCGTGTAAAAGACTAGAAAATCATTTTTCTTCTAATCTCAACGTGTACCTATGTGTTGTTGATTAGAAGACACACTTTTCCACGGCACGTTCCGTATGTTTTTACTGTCGTACGTTCCAACAACAGACATCCGAGAAACTGGGAATGTGTATATAATTGTGATCGCTATATTACATGTCGTTTAAGTTTGCAAAATTCAAATGACATTTGTCATTTTGTTATAAGATCGAAAAAACTGTTTTATTTTCTTTAAAAAATTTATTTCCGTCAAAGTGAGACAAGTCAATTTTATTAATCCCTCCCAGGCCCCAGCCATCATCAAGTAGGCAGTAGCCGTAGCGGCAACTGCCGTCAAACACGTATTTTGTCTATATATATTGTAAAGATTTTATTCATATAAAATTATAAATAATGAAATTTAATTTGCTTGATTACAGATTAATTGTGCTATTTTTATCAAAATTTCATATTACATTGTGAATCAAATGTTTCAATGGTTTAAACTCGAGGTCCAGTTGCTGGTTCAAGAGACTAAACATATTATAATAAAAAAATAATCAAAAGAAAAAAATTATATATTAATTAGTTAGGTGGTATATAGATAATTCCTCCAGGTTTTTTTTTTTCCATTGAAAGAATCAGAAATTGCGTTCATCTTCAACCTCCAAATATACAAAGGAATATGAAAGATAAGGTCTACTAAATACAATAACAATAATATATTCAGTATAATTTTATAAGTAGAGTTTGAAAAGGATTGAGTGTACATAAATTTTACTCCTACTTTGATAGGTAGAAAAGTTACATTGTTTGATTCCGATAGACCCTTGGCTCAAAAAAAATAAAATAGCAGAAGTAAAGAGATCATGTTGAGATACTATAGAGAACATATCAAAACATGTTGAAAACGAAACAATAATCGAAATTCAAGAAATAGCGGGTAATTATAACATATATAAAAAATGAACTGCATGAGTAATATTATGACTACTTACTCGTTTGAAAAGATAAGCGAGACAATGCTCTATTACCTACTAACCTCTCCCACCCTTATATATTCATGTCGACCTTCACAATCCTTTTATCTAAGGTCATGTCCTTAGTAAACTGAAATTGAATCATGTTTTGTCTAATATTCATCTCTTCCCAATAATTCTTTGGCCTACCTTTACCTCTCCTGAAACCATTCATAGCCAACCACTTACACGTATATACTAAAATTGATGCATTTATTCTTTACAGGTCCGAACCATCTCAAATAATCCAAAGTACTATTTTGTTAATTGATGGAGCATCGATTATTACACTGCTCGGATAATCTAATTGTGTTACTCCTAGTAGTATTTTATTTTTATATAGCTAAACACATCACATAGGAGATCACCCTAATACCCTCACATCCTTTTAATAATATATATTGAGCAAGGAATGTCGAAGTAACAACTTTAAATCAACCATTTATTAATTACTATTAACTACTAATAATAAATGTTTAACTAAAAAAATTAGATGAAAGGCGTTAAGTTCTAGTACAAATTACAATTGTATATTATTGCATGAAAAGTAATTATATTATTAAGTATTTTATGATAGTAATAGACTAGTAGTATTATATTATGTATTAGGCCATTTCAACAGGGCGCATACCTTAACGAACGTTTGTTTCTAATATTTTTTAATAATTTATTTTTCGTGACAAGTCTTGTTCTCTCACCCTTTAGGCTTATAGCATTTTGAGGATCTATTATATATTAAAATAAGTAAGTTCAACTTATAAATTCATTTGAATTATTCAATAATTCTGGCTTGTAAATTATTCAATAATTTACAATAAACAATAAACAAGTACAATAAACAATAATTAATTTTAAACACAATAAATTATTATAAAATTTCAGTTTCAAATTCATAAAATTCAAATTTTTAAGTCCGCATTATTATCTTAGCCTCCACATGTTGTAGTGAAGAACACAGATAATTGCATGTCTCCATTGCAAAAACCATGAGCGGCTTTGGGGGAAGTCTTCTCAAGATCCAAGAGATCTATTTGCTTTTGGAACGAATTAATAATTTAAATTTGATGAATTTAATATTTAAAATTTTATTAATTAATTATAAATTTAGATTTAATCTATATATATTGTGTAGTAAATTATGGATTCAAGTGAACCCGAAAGGCTACATTCGTTAGTTTCGTGCTTTGTTGTGCTTTTAAAGAACAGAAACTTAGAAAGTTTTTCCAACATTATTATATTATAGTGATTTGATGATTAATGGAAAATTCAACTATGTGTTGTACCAACTGCCAACACAATTAGTGGGGTTACTACGTAACGTGAAATCTTAAATACTTTAATATGATATGATATATGGTACAGTAATTAATAATTAATTTAAGCCACTAGTTAACCTGCATGATTTGATCCTCTTCTACTTACATGAAGAGCACCGTTAGAAAAATTAAATTTCCTAGGTCCATAAAAATTTAACTAATTCATGAATGTTGTTGTTCGTCAAAAAGTACTCTCGAAGCTTTAATAATTTTGGCTCGTATCATATATATGTATATCGTATGTATGTATAATGTATTTAGTCATAGAGGATCATAGGAGTATCTTTTTGTATACATATTTAATTTTTAACTAAAACTTCCATGCCTTTTATCTTGATGGACAGATTCGAATATAAACATATGTATATAATCTAGAAATGGTTAGTACAATTTTTTTGTCTTTAAGACTTGGGATTTGCTTCACTATCACATTCATATTTATAAGTCATCAGAGTTTCTAGGAATGAAAAATATTATGTTGAGAGAGTGTCGTGTGAAATTAAATTTAATAGGATTTAATCCGGATATCATAAATCATAAACTATATATAGAATATGAATCCAAAACTCAGCATACATTTCAGCATAATTATTTGAAAAAAGAATGAGTTATATCTTTTCAAGTGTAATTATAGTAAAAGGATTATCATAAGATCTTTCCAGAAAAGAACAATAAGTTGATCATAAGCAAAATTGCAATTATTGGTCTCAAATCTCAATTTTGGGGTTAATATATGATCATCCTGCTCTTTCAGTTATAGAACTATAGGTCTACAATTCAAGGCTTGTCTAGTGCTTCAAGTTTTTAAAATTTAACGTTTAACTTATCGATTGTCGATAATTTTATTATTTGCTAAATTTCTGTCAACCTAATAAAATATTGATTCGTCAAGTTTTGATCAAATTATTGGTTACCGTATATCCGATACAATTATTAAATATCCTACCATATTGGTAATTGGTACTTTTTCTTTGGGGGTGTGTGGGCCGTGGCCCGTGGGTGTGGGTTGGGGTGTGGGGGAGGGAGGAAGGACTCATCGCATGTTAATTTGTTATTTTAAAATAGTTGTCTCAAATTATTTTTTAATTCTATCTTATATCCTTGATAATAATTGATCTTAGAAACTACAAACATCTTAATAAAATAACTACTTATGGATCGTTTTGTATGAAGATAGTTTATTCTAACATTAGTATTATGTACCAATAAGTAATATTGAGACTTGTTATGCTGAAATTAGTTATTTTGAGTTATTTGTTTATAAAAATATTCTCCACCTCATTTAATAGAAAAAACATTTGAAGAACTTTTTGTTTCTTTTGTCATTTTCATTATTTATTTTTGAGATAATTAATTCTAGCACTATTATTCTACCTCCTAACATTAATACCATTATTAGTAACCAAACAAAGGATGAAACGAACAAGACTTACCTGAAGTGTCTAAATAAAAGTTGGTGTCAGCTTTAAGTGGTCATTGATAGATTCCGCTAAAAGTTTATCTCAGAACAATTTATACTTATCCATTATATTAAACACTCTCTTAACAAAAATGTTTTTTTTTTCAAAAGATATTGATGAGGATAAAATAATTTAAATTTTATTTTAATTAATTTTCATTTGAAAGCGTAAAGAATTTGAGACGGGGTAAAAACAAACAAGTTTTTCTCATGGCCAATTCCAAACATGGGGGCGCGCCAAAAAGTCGAAACGACGCCGTGGGAAGTCTCTCCAACCCCAGCGGTTTACCGTTAAATTCAAGTCCGCTGAAGCAATGTGAAACGTGGCAATCGTTCCTCTTAATGAAAAAAAAAACAATCTCTCTCTCACAATTAACTAAAAATATTGCAATCCTTTTTTCCTCTTTTGGAGTTTGTGAAATTTTGATTCTGAATGTGAAACT
>JAJOOR010017661.1:0-15292 GCA_036250505.1 Solanum acaule
ATCAAGAGTTTTTGTGAGAGTTTTGATTTTTATTTTGAGGAGTGCTGCGAGTTGAGAGAAATATTGTACGATTGTAGTCAAGAGTTTTTGAAAACAATCAAGTGTTTGTGAGTAGGTTTCGTTTGACAAGTTTGAATAACTTGAAGAACGATAGAAGACTTAAACCTGGGGGGTTTTGTCTTGGGTAGTTGGGAATTAGAGTTTATAATTCCTTAGGTTACATAGCGTTGTAATCATTGTGTTATTTGAAGGTGTTATAAATAATACAAAGTGTTGAGCAAGGTGTTATACGAAATTGTTTATTATTAAGCTTCAAATAAAGAGGAACAAGTAGTGAGTACGTGTTCCTTTATAGAATTCAGGAGGGTAGAATTCCAACAGTCCCCAATTTCCTAAAAGAATGTATCATAGTATGTTATTCTTCCCATCCATACGTCGTTTTTCTTTTCTATCAAATGACGAATCAATTGATTTAATGTAAGCATGACTCTCTCATTTGTCCCAATCCAAAATCATTGTTAATGTTTGTGCATCTTCCAAACCATCACAAGTACATATGAAATTATTCTCTATGACCAAGAGTTATAACAATCAGCTTTGGATGAACTGTGAGGAAAGCAAAAAAATAAATATCAAAGAGTTGTAAAATAGAAGCTACATACATATTATTTCAATTTGATTTGGTTACTGTTCAGCTAATATAAAGTAACATTATTTGATGTTTTCTCCAACCCGCACATGTGATTATCATCCTATAGGGTGCACACACTAAACATTCTTCATATTGTCAAGAACAAGAATATGTTTAATTAGAACATCTATCCTCATGAAATTAGATCATTTAAAGAAAAAAAATTTAGGCAATCATCAAATTTTTAATAAAATGCTAAGATTAATTAGCAGCAGTACATGTTGCAATATTTGTAATAACAGACGGTTTTAAATAAGCAAATATTAATCTGTGTTCATCAGAGGAATTGTCTCATACTCTATAATCGATCCCATCTGTTATGACAAAAAATCTCAATTTTTGTCAACACTAAGCATACAAATAAGACCAGATAAGTAAACCAATAAACCAATAAGGAGGAAAAGAATAGTTTTCCGAAAGCTGCCTGATAAAATTGAGCTCCAAAATGAAAGCTTACCGCACCAATAGATGATACCAATAACTAATGACATAAAATCAACGCAAAAGAAATGTTAAAGCATATAGGTGAACTACAAACTATTAAGAATTCAGCACTATCCAAATAACCTTGAAAATAACATTTAAATGTAAGAAAGTTTTTTATATGATAGCAAAACTTACAATCTGCTGGTAGATTATTGATTATTTCACAAATGAAAAATATTTTTTTTTTCTCTACTACATGGATGAATTATAAACATTCAATACCCTTACCAATTTTTTCTCATATAACAAGAATTAGTAATAAAATCCATAACTCCACATACAATTAAAAGATAACCATCAGTAAGATATATATTAATCTCGGAATAACTTGTTCCTAACCAAATGACTCTTACCTAAGAGATAGAGAACTTCTTAATACCCCTAAGAGATAGAGAACTTCTTAATGGTATGGCTACTAATGTCCTTGCAATCTTATGATTTCCAAACAATTTTTACCTGGTATGAATGATTTATACTTTTTTCTCAAGAATCTGATTAGCCAGGCTATTGTGATAATTCTTTTTCACTCGATTTAATGTGTTCCTCTACTTACTCTTCCTGGATAAGAATGTCACTATAGGACAATGACAACAAGAAATTCAGTCATGAAATCGGAAATTGCTAAAAGAACTCAAATACATAAAGAAAGAAAAGAAGGTAAGAGAAAGAAAAAAAGGAGATTCAAACAAAAATTGAGAGAGAATCATACCTGAAATCGTAAGCGCAGACAGAAGAGAAAATGAAAAATCTCAAAGTAGAGATTGTGAAAAGCTTGAAGGAGGAGATCAGAAAAAAATATATATGTGAGCAAATTTTCCTGTTAAAAAGAAGAATTCTTTTCTTCTTCATAGTCAAGAGGAATGCATCAACAAAACTGTCCTTTCATATTGATAGTCGTGGCATGAACCAAGTGAAGTTAAGTTGAGTCTGCTAGGATAAAAGACTACACTTAAGAAATTATACAAGCAGTAAACTAACAATGAACGTAAAAAAAAATGCTAACTTCACCAGAATAGACCCATTATTGGTAACTGAGCATTATTCTATCTAGCCAATAGTAATTATCCTGAAAGAAAAAACATCAATAAGCAGCGGATCAAATAGATATTAAAATCTAAAATTAGGTAACAACAGACACTTAACTGATAAGAGCAAAGGAGTTCAGAAGAGATCAATTATTATTATTTTTTGCACGAAAAGTCGAAATAAGGAAAAGCTGAGTAAATGAGTTAAATCTGAAGTGCCGTCATAGAGCTAGGAACTACTCGGGCAAGAAAGATGTAGAAGAGAAAGGAACATGATAGACCATAGTTGCCTAGATGTTTCTATATGTTTAAAGGTGGACAAAATATCTAAATTGCCATCACATTAGCTGTAAAATTACAATGCTAAAAATAGCATGTAACAGACAATAACCAATGGATTAGACTACTTACCTTGTGCATTGAATCGATATTGGAAGGGATGCAATATTGAATCTGTCCTTCTGAGTCCAAATGGCGGAGTTGGAGGCATTGCAGCCTTGCGTAACTACGTTTCAATTAAATTTCATAGTTGTGTTGCTGATGACATCAATTGCATTGAAAGAGGTCGTTCCTAAGTGTTCTTGAAAGTTGAAGGAGAAGAACTGAAGGTTATTTTATCTTGGAGAATAGCCAAGTTGCAAGCACAACCTACAAATAAATCAAAAGCCACATTACCTTTATAATTAAACATGGTAGGCAAAATCAAACATGACGAAGTAGAAAATAAAAACATGGTAAGCAAAATCAAATAGGACGAAGTAGAAAATAAAACAAGATAAGGTACACCACCAACCCATAGGAACTTTTAACATAAAAATAGATTCTACTCTCCAAAGAAAGGATCAACGTCTATGCCCAGGCCACAATTTCTATCGAACAAATGCTCAACCAACTTTAAACTTCATTTCGAAATGAAATAAAGAGAGACCTTCCCCTTTAATTTAAATTTTTTTCTTAAAAAAATAAAAACAACATTAGCTTCCCCTTCATTTTTTTTCTCATCTACCAATTCATTTTATGCTTTTACTTCCTCAAAGGTTTAAGACGGAAATATTACAACAAGAAAATTATCTAGAGTTCATTCTCCCAGGAAACCACAAAATCCTACCAGAAACATAGTTTAGGATTACAAACCAATCGATGCAGAGCCCGAGGAAGTACTTGCCTGAAATGAAGTCAAACAATGAACAACTCTAATTGCTCGAGATACAAGCATAAACCAAAACTGTTACAGGGTAATAGAGTTCCCAAATGACCACCAAACAAATCTGAGAAAGTAACGATGAATAACTGAAAAAATGAATAGCAAGTGTAAAGAGAGGAAAAGAAAACGAAGCCATTAGATTTAGTATTTACATTGCCTCCTCCAAAGAATATATATGTTGCTCATACACAACCCCAAGAAGTTTCATGTCTAAAAGCCATTAAATGTTCAATAGAATCCCTTGGAGACTCACGCATCCAGTCAAAATTCCCAACTTGAAACAAATAGATTAAGAACATTCACCATTCAAGCAGAGAAACTTGGCAGCAGACTTTCAGCTTACTTGTTGCCAGTGAGTGCCATACACTGGATAAGCCCCATAGGCGGCAGCATACGTCCCTCCATGGGTCGTGTGGTGGTGGGAATGCATACCCGTACCCATCACAGAAATGTCCTCCATAATATGGCCTAGTCCATTTGTTCCCAAAATCAGATTGTGACTGCATAGATAGAGACACAGTGAAGAATATGTCATATAATAGCTTAGTTGGTGCCAGACACAAGTTATATAAGAGTATAACAATTTAATTGGTGTCAGATGCAATTTATCTGAGGTCATTTATCAATACCGTCCCAACCACCAATAGTATTTCACAACCAAGGATTCTCGATATAAATTGCTTATATATATGAATGTCATTTCACTGTGTCAATTGATGAAAGCTCCTTTTCCTTTGGTATTAATAGATACTCCCACTTCTACCAATAAGCATAACTTAAGAGTTTCTATAATCAAGCAAATGTTGGATACAAGAGAACCTATTGAGACATGTCAAATTATCGATCAGGTTGCCCCTCCCAGAAAGCTTGATTAGATATCGCAACACAACACAGTGTCCTCCTTACAATTCTTTCAGACACAGATGCTAGCCAGTGGTCATAACTATTGAAGTTGCAGCATCATAACGAAATTGTCCATGGAAATTAGGAGCAGCCTCCATGTTAGGCAGAACACATGAAAGACAGTTAAATAGCTTGTTGCCCATCGGCATATCAAGACTTCAAGACAAAGCTTTGAAAAAATAGAAATTATCTCACCTACAAAGCACAACAACATTTTTCAGCATCAAGCGGCACACATGGATCATTAACATCATAATGCCATACTCTGTTTCACAGTACAAGGCAATTTGGAAGTCGTGGCTGCAATAAGAGAAATAGCTATCTTTGACTGGAAGCGACTCATAAAAGCTTGAGGATCACTCTCATCATTTACAATGTTAATGGGAACAACACTATCACCAAATCCAGCAATAGGTATTCCTCTAGAGGATGAAGAATGGTGCCGACAATCAGATCTTTCAGACCTTGGATAATTACTGTTTGAAATGACTGATCGAACTGTAGGAGGTGTTCTACTTCACCAAAAAATTATCATCATAGAACATGCTACTACAATGTGCTGATCAAAGACATCTTTCGTTTATCTCCCTAAAATTCTACATACCACAATTAAGACTTCTAACTTTTAAAAAATTAATTTGTGCAATCAATGTGAATTCTAACAACCTATCTATGCACCAACATTTTAGTAGAAATATTCCTATGTGATAATAATTTAAATTAGAAAACAAAAAAAGAACACGAAAGGAAAAAGAACAGAAAATTTAGGTAAAACTAAAGAGAAGCATACCTGGATTTCTAAATTAATTGAAATGATGAAGAGAAGCAAGATAAAGCCACTTGGAGTGGAAAAGTGATGGGAGTGTAATTGATCATCCACCATGAAATTGGGGAGTGGGGAGACGGTACAATAACAATATCATCTATCAAGTTCAGTTGTGAAATAGAACTGAAAAGGAATCCAAGCAACAAAAAGAAAAAAAAAAATTAAAAAAAACAACCCTCAAACTTTTACACCCAACAGTGAAAAGGAAGAGATATGAAAGAATAATAAAGCAGATTGAGAACAGAAAATGATTAAAGGAAAGATTGAGATAACTAACCTGAAATTCAACAACATATGATGAGATGAGAGTCGATGATTCTTCTCTGGAACTCTTTTACCATGCAAAGGCGCCCATGGAAATAAAGAGTCCTTGCTTTTTAGAAAATTCAATACTAAAGTCGGTCATAACTATCTTGATAACTTAATTACTGTTTTGCCCTTCCTTAAAGTCAGATTTTCTAATATGCCCTTGGTCGTCCTTGAGCTTCGCTTTTCTATATAGTAACTAGATATGAAATTCCCGTGCTATGCACGGGCCCAACGTGTATCATTTTGAAAGAACAATTACTAACTTTTCTCTTTTATAGTTTGATTATCATAAATAAATATTGTTGCTATACAAAAGGGCATAAGCTATAGTAATATTGTCAAACTATTTTTATAAATACTGAAAAGTTTCCGAAGTGCAGATATGTCATTAGAATTTCTCTTATGCTTAATTGACAATGCTCCCTGGTAGAATTTGAGATCAAGGAGAGGGAGCTACACGAGCACTTGCAGAGAGTGAGTTGCAAATCAAAAAGTTATATAAGCTCTATTATAAAGTCATACTCAGCAGTCATAAGATGATATTCATTTTCTGAAATAGCTCATAGATTTCAGTGGTAGTTCCATTTGGTATTTGCTACAAGATACAAGATATTTCTTTAGCTTAAGCCTTCTCTTATCAATAGTTATTATTCTTTCAGCACAAATATATACTCAAGCATATATTATATATTCAAAGTAAACATAAAAAGCTTAACGGAGGTAAAACACTCACCTTGAAGCCTCGTTCATCTACTTTCTTGTAATTGTAGGCATAATAGACAAGCTTACATTTTCTTATTGTCTCTACACTGCAACGACTCTATGGTAGACAAAATCTTCCAGTTAAGGGAACTTCAATTGGCCAAACAACATTGTCCTGTTCTTCTCCACAACTAAGTGCCTTCACGATCAAATAAAAATATTTTCAATCAAGATAACGTACACTCCTCAAAAACTCAAAATTTTCACTACCATGCATTATTTCACTATCACAATTCATAGTGAGCATTCACTGAACTGTCTTCCTTTTTCAATAAATTTGGTCAAAATTCAAATACCCATAAACTAAAAAACCATACTGGCATTTTAGTAGTTGCGACAATCTTAGGCCATGAAACAGTGAAAGAAGAAAACTTTAATTAATATTGCCCTTCCTTTTTCAAACTGCTTTGAATTTTTTATTTTTTTATTAAGTCGACGTTCTATCAGAAACAACCTCTCTACTACCATCTATAGCTTATATTTGGTATATAGTTCAGAAAAAGGCTCCGATTGTCAAATGTATCACCAAAAGATGAGGACTTAAAATAACAAAAGGATCACATGTTCCAAACTATCAAATTATTTAGTATGTCAAATATTGATCGACGTCAGATCTCTTAATTTCTTCTATGGGCATGATGATAAAATTCACATGAAATTGGTCCTTCATGCAAGCTGCTAGAGAAGACGACAAATAGAAGAAGAAGAGATCCAAAGAAGAATTAGAAAAGTCGTGTCGGAGAGTACCTACAAGTTCCAAATGATGTTTTAAGATAATCAAGTAAGAAAATTTATCTCTTGTGGTGGTCACCAGTAATGACATGTCCCATGCTCAAACAAACTTTAGATTAAGCTAGCATTTGATCAAAATCTTATCTTCAATTTCAGAGGCATAGTTAATAAAAATTTATTACACAAAACAACAGAAAAATGATGTGTCTACTAGATATCAACTGCTTGCTTGGTACTATCATGTGATGTATTTACTTCAAGGGATAGCCTCACTAGTTATTATCAGCCTCCTTTATTTGTGGTCTTCACGAAAACATCACGTCATCAAGACAGGAAATTACTATGTTTGTGAGAATGTATATAGAAAAAAATGTCATGTTGAAATAAATAAATAGAAGTGTAGATAATTAATTTACCTAGTATTTGATCTACTCAAATAGAAGAAAGTTCTTTCAATCACCATATTTCTACCCCCAGACCATAGTCTAAGTATCTGTACTTGGATCTGTATCCCTATATCCTGAAATTAAGATCATGAAGAATCTGACCTCTAAATTCACATCGGTATCGAACACCCTCACCCAAATCCGAGCAACTTAGGTGGAAAGCAAAAGAGTTCTGCCCTAATATATCAGACTACATGAAGAACTTTGCATTTCTTTTGAGTTTAAAAGTACAGAGTATACAACACAAAGATGAAAAACAATTGCTAGAAAAGCATTATCAAACTTTTTTGCAACTAAAACAGTCCTACAGGACTATATAGGACTAAAACCATTCACCTTGCCACATTTATTTGAAAATTCAAAAAAAACAATCGTTAAAATTTCTGCAAAGCTTACCAACTGACAACTGAGTTATTTCTATAGAAATATCAATAAAATTTGTAGATGAAGGAATCAGATCCTAAAACACTAAAAAAGAAAATTGTCTTTTCGCTCACCTCTCTTTTTGTCTTTGAAAGAAAATACTTAAAACAATTTCCGTAATAAGTTGCATATTTCACAATTTAATTCAGCTAATATGTGATTACATGTGTTTGATATGATTGAAGTTATTTTGCGTCAACTTCCTATGAACACACTAAAGATCATAATTGTCCAAATATTTTCGATACAGAGCCTACTTTAAATATTGTGGCACATTCATTTGATGCTAGCAATTAAGATCAAGATTTCCATCAACGGCAGAAACAACACCAAATACCACTACATATTAACAAAATCCTAAAGACAATGACATCAACTATGTTTTTACATAGTGAATAGATCAATTTCACCATAGTAACTCTAGGGCATAAAATAGACACCAAAACACAATTAAAAATTTCTGAAATGAAAACCCATAAATTTCAAGTTTTCATATCACAATTCAACTCTAACTCAGCTGTACTTCATACATAATGATCCCAATAAGAAGATTGTTATAAGCTAAATCAATAGATTGGGGAATCGATTCATACCTTATACCATCAGCCTCATATTCTTCCATCTTTTGTGGCGCAGCTAGAATTTCAAAATAAGAAACACCAAAATGTCTATATATATAATATAACCAAAAAAATAAATATAAATAGTCTTTTTTTTTTAAAAAAAAAAAAACATTTGGTTTGTAAGTTTGCCAATTTTGATAATTCCAAGTAAAAAAATTGCAAAAAGTTCCAAGTACATATGCAATGTCTAGAATGCAATAAAGGCTTCTAAGGAACGAAGCAACCACCATAACATTTGAAATACTACAAGTTCAGATTACCGCTAAGTAAATCAAAAGCTAAAATATAAGGTGTTTTCAGGCTTGTCATGCCACTATTACAAAAACAACTTTTAACGGCTAGAAACACCTTATATTTTCTTGATAAATATGTATTTATGACAGCGGCTAGAAACACTACAACAAATTTCGTGATTATTTATAACGGTTGGCTAAGCAAACTCTTGATAAACAATCACAAAATTTGTTGTGATTTTCAGTTGTCTAACAATTTCTTAGTCAGCCGTGATAAATGTCAGAACATAGTACTTTGAACAAGTGAAACATTTTCTTCTCTTTGTTGCAATAACAAGCTTCTGCAATGCCACTGCATTCTTTATAGAAACTTCAAAGGATCGAAAATCTTACAAATTAACCTCTGCTTCAGACCACGTCTTCAAACGTGTCATTAGGCAGCCGACAGTCTTTAACATTTTTGAAATTGGAAAATAGTGTTTGGAATCCAACTCGGCAAATTGATATTATCTACTTTGGCGAAATATCTTAGCTCAAGCTGGAAAGGGGTCAGTAGAACTCGAATTTGATGTGTATGTTGAGTGACTCTAAAAGAGGCGAGGTTTGCAAAAGGCTGGCTACTCCATACATACTATACTTTGTTACATGCATTTATAGAGTTAGACATCTGCGTCTCAATTCTGAAAGCGTCAAGTTTTTTAATAACTTAGAATGGAGATGTTCAACTTATGAACTATATCTATATATATAGTTGACTTAGCAAAAAAGAAAAATCTCAATCTTTTGTAGGAAACTTTCATGACCTCCACACATCAACAAGTACAAGTGTATATTATTTAGTATTAAATAAGTTGCTTGTAAGTTTTAAAATATTGTAAGGTCAAGATCCAAAATTATGTATTTAGAGTTCTTTACACACCCATGGGTATAAAAATCATTTATATGCAACCATAAAAAACGTAAAAAAGAAAGAGGAGTTAGGATGAAAAAATTGTACCAATATCTTAATACATGAATCACCGATCAATGTTCAATTAAGGAAAACTAATGTGACAATATACTTATGCTATTATTAGGTTCTTAAAAGAACAGTAAGATTTATTATATTTGGAAAATATGAAAAGAATTAAAAGATTCGTTTAGTTGATTGATCTTAGCTTTTACCTCTTAGGGTTTATTCAACTCGATAGTTTTGTGCTGAATTTTGAAGTTGAGAGTAGAAAATGAATGCTAGAGAAATTGGGATTTGGGAATGGTGGAAGGCCAAAGGAGAGACAAGAATAATCCAGAAGTAGAAAGAACATAGTCAAAAGAGAACTATCCTCACTTTTGATTTAAATATCAAAATTAGAAATCTGTCCAACTTTTGTTGCACAATGTACAATAAAATTTAGTTGTGGTCGTCTTTTGTTGCACAATGTACAATAAAATTTAGTTGTGGTCATCTTTTGTTGCACAATGTACAATAAAATTCAGTTGTGGTCGTCCTTACCTTTCATGCTTCAAAGCATTTAAATATGAAAACTTCCCCAACTGCGTGAGTTTAATGTATGATTTTGAAAAAAACAATTACTCCACAACTTTTCTCTATAGTAGTTTGATTATAATGAACAAATATTGTTGTTATACAAATAAAAGAAGACGATACAATATTGCTCAACTATTTATTTTATAAATATATAAAAGTTCCAGAAGTACAAATACTACGATAAATACATCATTAGAATTTCTCTCATGCTCAATAATACATAAAAGTTTCAGAAATACAAATACTACGATAAATACATCATTAGAATTTTCTCATGCTCAATTGACGATGATCCGAGCACTTGCAAGAGAGTGAACAGCAAATCTAAAACTGTTGTAAGCTTTATTATAGAACTCCATTATTACAAAACAGAGACATTATTGAAGTCATACTCAGCATTCATAAGATGACATTCATTTTCAGAAATGGCTCAGAGATTTCAGTGGTAGTTCAATATGGTGTTTGCTTTGCCCAAACTACAAACGGATGCGTACCCATAGGGGAGTTTACATATTTATCTCCAGAAAAAAATCAAAATTATTGATTCAATTTTTCATTGGTACTACAATTAACACCTCAACTTTAAGGCCTATTCATATAAATGTAATAATATTTTAAAACATAACAAAAAAAAATTTCAAAATAACTAAAAGTCATAGAAGTTCCCTCCATTCCCAAAGCAGGAGCTTCTGAATGACTCTTTGTTTTCGTATTAGCTTTTCCAGCTCTTTCTTCCAATTATTCTCTCTGGCTTATAGTCAGAGCTATGAATTTGTATCAATATACTGCAAGATATTTCTTTACCTTAAGCCTTCTCATATCAATAGTTATTATCCTAGTAGTACAAATATATACTCAAAACACATATTATATTATTCAAAGTAAACATAAAAAGCGTAACGGAGGTAAAACACTCACCTCGAAGCCTCATTCATCTTCTTTCTTCTAATTGTAGGTATCATAGAAAAGCCAACACTCTCTTCTTGTCGCTACACTGTAATGCCTACAAAAAATGTCATGTTTGAAGTAATCAAACACAAACTAAGTCTCTTGTTCCATGAGCTTGCTGTTACATGTCGTGAAATTAGACTTCCACCCTCCCTTTCATTCGGCAGGTAGAGAATACATTACTTTATCTTTAAATGAAGGATGTTTGGGTATATTCTAGTGTCCAGCAAATCAACAATCACACCCTCACCATAGTTCAATGTATTTCAGAAACCTAAATTTTGGTGCAATCCAAAGAAACTTGTACAATGAGTTATCTGTACTCACAATAGCCTTCGAGGTCTCATGAAAACTGAAAAATCATGTATACTCTTCTAGCCCAAGGCTAGTCTATGACACTGTTTCCAACAAAAAGTGAGTACCGATGCCAATCATGTATTTTTTTCATGTGGCTCTCATGAAAAATATAGATTTCTGAATTACTCGATTGGGAAAAATGATGGCGGGCTAATATAATTTGTTAAATGAGAACTTACCATTAATAGGATTGTAATTAGGAAAATCAACAATGTCATCCATTTGGTATAAATGACAACTTACCATGAACTGCTTTTATGTTGTTTAGTCAGTTGATACAACTATGTAAATCCTTTATTATTTACATTAATGATTACCTAATATTTACCATACCCACACATTCATCACAATAAAAGGTTATCCCTAGTCCACGTTTATGAGAAGAAAAATGTATGTTGGAAAAAAAGTGGACTTAACATGCCTATGTACCCATTGAATATTTAAACTGGACCACTTCTCCGCATACCTTATCTAAACTTCATTAATACATAATATCATATAAAACCTCGGATTATATTCAGTTCACATTTACCTCTGCTAAATCTTTCATATATGATAAAGAATGAATAGATATCATCTTTTTATCAGATAGTAGAAAGCAGTGAGACAATGGTCATGAATACTCAATAAACGTGACATTATCGAGTTGCAGACTCAGATTCAAGCCCTCAAATTTTCATTACAAAATTAGCATAAAAGCGCAAGATATAGAAAGCAAAGCAACAACCAAAAGAGGAAAAAATAAGCTACTTACCAAGCACCCCAGAGCCACCATGATCACTATAGAATATGTAAATATGATCATTTGGACCACTATTCCCATTTTTCCGGTACCTAGTAAGAGCAATTTTTACCAAGGAGATAGCTAAAAAGTTGTCCACACTAACATCATCTCTAGTGTAATCCTGCCTCAAGAGATAGCACATTCCCTTTAAATTCTCCTCGAAAAAGGAGAAAGGAAGACTCCTTTCTATTGTCTGGGAATATGCGGACAAATTACCCGACGAATAATAGGTACCCACACCCCAGGCAGAGTTAGTGAGCCGTGTAATAGGCGACCATTTCGCGCGGTTCGGGGGGCACTTGAGTCAGCCGCCGGCGCCCGTGAGATAGGAATATAGTTTAGATATATACTAAACGATGACGAAAAACATCTACCTTAAAAACTCCTTTGTGAACATCCTCACCAGCAGGACTATTAATGATAACTCCTGGTCTTAGGTCAATAAGGCTTATCAGTAAGCATATGAGAAAGAAAAAATAATTAAAACACTCCATAATAGTTAATCTATCAAAAAGATGGAGAATGTTGTCTTAGCAAAACTTTTTACAAATTGATTTGTCTTTAACTGGCTGGTTGTCTTAATTGATGAGTTTCACAAGTGTGGAAAGCTACCACCAAGCTTATCTTTGGTAAAATCGTAGTGCAAGAAAAATCACAGACATTATTGAATTCATCTGTAGTTAGAAAAAAAGAAAAATCACACACAATAATGAACCAAATGCAGCTACCAAATACACATCTTCAAATTCCAAAATTACTAAAATGGACTCATGAACTAAACAACTACAACTCTCCTAAATCTATTTAATATTACTTTCCAGTAATTTATACCACAAGAACTTTGATAATTAGTAGAATTCTAAAAATAGGGAGAACTTCTATTTGATAAGACAAATGACAGTAACATGGCTTTGTAATGGTATAGTACTTGAAGGAACATATCTTTAAAAAGAACAAAAATTAAGTTATATGAGCTAAACATCAATAATTAAATATGTGAACTAATAAAATAATAAAGTAAGAATATCAATAATGGTATTACATGAACATTGGGATGCCTTTGAAAGGAAAAAAAGCAATCCTCTGTATCTTTAGGACAAAGGAAATTATTCACACCCTTATAGATCATTTGCAGGTGACTATTCATGTATGCCCACGACATTTATCAACACAATTTCCAGAATATAATGGAATTCGAATAAACACCTACAACAAAATGCTAAATCGTACGTCAGTTGTCCAGTGGTGGTATATTGTAGGTCAAGTGCTTATAAAAATAGATTCTTCCGCTACAAAGAATAGTTATACATTCAAAGCAATATTCATCTAGTACAAAAAAATAGAAGAGTACCTTCAAGGTTTATGAGAATTATGATACTCAACCATATTGCTTCATTCTTTTAAAATCAAAACTAAGTCATACCTAATTGCTCATAATTAGAAGTCGACTGATCAACTGAATCACTTTTGGTCCCATTCTAGTTCAGCTTCAAAGCCTGTGAAGATTAATTTAGATAAATATTTTTACCAAGCTTTAGAAAAATATATGAGAACTATGTCACAACTATATTGCTTTACAGTAGAATGAAATATTGTACAAATCAGCCTACACGGGATGGTTTCGCATTGTTACAGCCCCTCAATTGAAAGAATTCTATGCTTAAACACCAAAAATAAATTGGGTATTTCGAAAATTATTTTTACAATCCAAAAAGAAAAGCAATTTGAAACTGTAAAGAGAACCAAAAGGAGGGGAAAAAAAGAACATGAGCAAACGTAAAGTTGTAACATGCAAAATAATCCAAAACTTTTCAAATACAAACATTTCAACCTAAAATAAGATTAATATTTACACTGATTTTTTATTTTATTTTTTTTATAGAGAAATCTATCACTTTATTCCCTTAGTTATTAAGATTCAGCCATGAAATACAGATTTTTGATGAATATTAAACAAAAATTAAAAGGAATTTGATGAAAATTATATAAAAATTGGGAGAAGAACAAAGAAATTGATTAAGAACTTACCCGGCATTGGAAAATTCATAAGCGTAGATGAAGATTAAAGTAGAGAATTGATCTGCAGGGTAGGGAAGAATAGTCAATCAGAAGATGAAACCAAGGATTTATTTCATTTGTCTAAGTGAGAAGATGAGCAAAAATTTAACAGAATTAGATGAAGATTAAACAAAAATTGACAGAAGAATTTAAAAAATGGTGAAGATCTTATCTGTAATTGAAACTCCAGAAGAATATAGATGAAGAAGCAATTTGACATGCAACTCACTGAAACTTTCATCTATACTCTTCTTAGCGAAACCCAAGACTTATGTAAAGTAGACGAAGGAAAAACGAATAAAGAATTTGAAAAAATTAAATGATGAACAGACTGAAATGTAACCCACTGTGAAGATGAAAAGAATCAGAAAGTTCTTGATGAAGACTAAGAGACCATTCTTGAAAGCTAAAAAATTGTGAAAGAGGCGTATGGATGTTTCTAGACATTTGTGTCTGTGTTGGGAAGTCTCTAATATCTTCTTGGCCGAGAGAACACGGATGATTCTAGAAATTGGATATTGTGTAAAATTACAAAAATAGCCTTGGTCGTCCTAATTCTTCACCTTTCTATATTAATTAGCCCTACGTGGCCATTTTTGATTGGTTTGGTAGTATTTGAGAGCAAAAAAAAAAGTGCTAAAAGAAAGAAATATTAATTAGCCCTACGTGGCCATTTTTTATTGGTTTGGTAGCATTTGAGAGCAAATAAAAAGTGCTAAAAGAAAGAAATATTAATTAGCCCTACGTGGCCATTTTTGATAGGTTTGGTAGTATTGGTAGGAGCTCTTTTAAGGAAGGAAATGACGGGAATACCCTTGATAGTCCAAGGGAACCACCACTTATATAGTATGAATGATGATTATTATATATGATGATGAAGAAAGAAATATTAATTAGCCCTACGTGGCCATTTTTGATAGGTTTGGTAGTATTGGTAGGAGCCCTTTTAAGGAA
>JAJOOR010017662.1:0-23146 GCA_036250505.1 Solanum acaule
CTAGTGGATCCATTAGGCAGTTCAGGTCCTATACCTTTGGCCGGGAATAGGATGCTCTGGCAGCGTGAGGTCGATCGCTGTATCATCACTATAGCTCTATGTGATGGTTGTCGGTTAGAGAAACTCCCACAGCAGTTATTGTATTTTTCATACACAGTAATTATGGTATTTTATATACATCAGTTCATTTGTATTTCTACATACATCTCAGGCTTATTGTATCTTCGTATACACACAGAGTTTATAGCATGTTTTAAGCAATTTTTCTTTATATTGCTCTTGTTTTTAAATTGTCTTATATTGAAAGAAGTCTGTTAGGTTGAGTTGAGATTGAGCCAGGTAAGTTATTCAGTTTCATCCAGATTTCTTTCTAGCCATGTTGCTTTGCTTTCCAGCTCGCATACTCGTACATTCCATGTACTGATGCTAGTTGGCCTGCATCTTATTATGATGCAGACGCAGGTACCCAGGATCAGCATCCAGCACACCGTTGATCCGATCCAGCTGAGCACTTCAGAGTTAGTGGTAAGCCTCCTTGTGCTCCGGAGGACTCGATTATGTTGTTCTCTTAGTTTTGTTTTATTAGGATGTTGCGGGGCCTGTCCCAACATCCATCTCAGTATTTTAGAGGCTTCATAAACAGTCAGTCAGTTAGTTTTGAGTCTCTCATTTGTGTATATATATATATTACTATTTTATTTTGAGACTCGAGTTGCTTTTTTTTGGCCAGTGTTTATCAGTTGGTTGTTTATAACCTTTCCTTGCATTAAGTTGTGCTGTTGAGTTAAGTTCCGCTGAGTTAAGAAAGCTAGGCCAAGGGTTCGCTTGGGGCCAGCGATGGTCTCCGAGTGCCGGTCCCGCCCAGAGTGTAGGCTCGGGGCGTGATAGGAGGTCAGGTCAGTGGAACAAAGCAAAACGTTTGCAAAATTGTGTTTAGGGTTTTTAAACAAGCTTTAGCTGCCAGCCTCAATTCCTCAAAGAAATTCAACATTCACAACAAGATACAAGATGAATTTTGGACAAAGAGAAGCGTCAATTCCTCAAGAATTAGTATTTGAAATTTTCTCATGGCTTCCTGCTAAGTCGTTAATGCGTTTCAAATGCATTTCCCGACTCAGTAATTCAATTGTATCCGAGTCAGATTTTGTGGATGTCCATAGTTGTCGTTCTATGACCCGTTCCGGTGGAACAAAGTTCTTTCTCCATGAAAGTAATGCTTTTTACACGGCTGAGCAAAAGGAACATGGAAAAATCTCTGCCTCCCTTTTTCAAACGTTGAGATTTGATGGACTCTATAGCTGTTCAAATTCTTTGTTGGATTTACTTAATGGTTTATTTTGCACTTGGGAACCATCATTTATGCGACTTGCTGCAATTTTCAATCCCAGCACAAGAGAAGTAAGATTTCTTCCCGACCCAAATAAAGATATTTCTTGGCATAAATATTCATTAGGTTTTGAGCCAGAAGAGAAGAAATACAAAGTGTTTTTGTTAGCAACACTACAAGGGTATAGAAAACAATGGGTTTTAACTTTAGGCATAAATGAATCGTGGAGAGAGACTCAAAGCATTCCTCCTTCTACTCCGCATTCTATGCGTAGTGTTTGCATTAGCGGAGTTATCTATCAGTTTGTTATCAATCAGGAGCATGTTATAGCTGCAATTGATGTTAAATCTGAAAATTTTGAAATTATTACATTGTGGAATGCATCTCACTGGGTGGTTACTTACGAGTTGTTAGAGGTGAATGGTAAATTAGGGGTTATAGATTATAGTAGTTGGGTAGATGGATTCTTTGACTTGTGGATTTTCAAGCAGACTCTAGATAAAGAATGGCAGAGACTTATGATTCAATTTCCTTCAATATGGAATGACGTAGTGATTGGACCTATATCATCCTGCATGTCCCGTGATGGAGAGATTGTATTTGTGGTTAACTTAAACTCAGGTCCTTTATGTTCGTGTTATGATGTCAATACAAAGATTTGGAGAGAATTAGGAATCTCAGGTCTTCCTGAGAAGACCAATATCAAAGGCATTTATAGTTATATAGAAAGACTAGTCATGTAGAGGCGTTAGTTTGTTTTGTATGCACTTTGGCATTTTGTTTAGTTGAAACAAAGATTATATTGTCAAAATTGTAATATTTGATGGAAAAGATGACTCTCTTTGAGTAATTTTTTACTTGTCCTTGGAATGATTTCTATGTCGGAATTCAGAGTTTTATGTGATTTTGAGAATATTCCAGGACTTGCAATCCTATTGCACAATAATTATGAGGATATATAATATTCTGAGTTGTAGTTAATTTAAGGGATTCATTAATTTACATAAGAATATGTAGTACTCGATCATTCTTATTTGGCTTGTTATTGACGGAAAATTACTACTAAATCAATCACTAATCTTGTTCATTCTGTGGTCAGTTTATGATAACTTCAAATCTTATTGTGCAATACTCTGTTTTCAAGTTTAAAGTCTCGATTAGTAATTAGGGGTTTATGTAGCTTTTATTGAATCTGTATGGATGGTATGAAGACATTCTCTATATATGGATCACTTTACAGTTTCCTTTAATTTGCAATTACAATTTCCTCTTGCAGATCAGTTTATTAAATCATGTTGATCTCGAAAGATTGCTGTTATGGTTCAACTTTCTGGCCATTGGTTTACTGGGTGTTTCGTTTTGAATTACAAAGGGAGTATCGTTTTGAATTCAGATGCATACGAGGAACTCTATTGCAAGTGACCATATTCTTAATAGAAGGAAAAATTTTATCCGTTTGATCTCATAGGGTTGTTATCCAAATCAAAGAAAAGAAGCAAACAAGTTAAACTTGGAGCAGAGGTTATACATGTTATGTAGGTGGTTTACCATTCTATACATGAATTCATATATGTATTTCCGGTTAAAGATGAGATATTAGATATATACTGCCTGTATGGTGCTGCTTATTTTTGTTTCTGAGAAAATTGTCATCACAGGAGCCAAGGTGCGTGAACATAAATCCACATAATGTGCGAAAAACCAAGCTTACAGTACAAAATTGAACTTCAGATCACTAGTATTAATGTTTCCTGGTAAACCTCTTTTTTTCTTTTTGTTTTCTTTGTAATACATTACAACTAGGACTGCCAAAAAATGGAACTTTTTTTTGTTTTAGAATCCTAAAAACAATATTATTGCAAAAAAATTGATTTGTTTTTTTTAAACCCTAAACACAATATTGCTGGAAAAAGAAAATTAAGCAAGACACGATCTCATTAGAAATATTTTGGCCCGAAACCTCATCCCAATCATCAGGATGAATTGAAAATAGTTGATTTATGCTCCCTTTGTTTCAATAAGACCCGCCCATTTGTTCATTAAACATTCTAGTTTTACAAGTTCCTGTTGGTGTAATATACCACAAATACATTATATTACAGTTGAAAATAAAATGACAAAAATGAATAAACAATTCTTTAGGCTGAGACTCGAATATCTCGCTCTCTTTAAGGAGATTCAAGCTCACTGCGGCATAATCTACACCGATCCAGCAGTAATACTCTTGACTTGTCCCCTCCCGGATACAAAAGCCCAACAACATGTACAACTCAAGCAACTCTGGATTAGTTGAAGAGTCCAAAGCTCCACATAAGAACACCCTCCTTCAACATATAAATACTCTCTTGTATATAGTGAATATAGTTGAAGACTTAGAACATTTTTCTATGTCTCAACTCTCTCTTTCACTACTACACACTACAATATTATTTCACACAGCTTCTCATCTTTTTGAGATACTTCACAAAGGAAGAAACACCACTATTTATAGGTGAAGAAGTCTTCCATATAATTAATAGGTAGAATGAGGGATAGTAATGTAGGTAGATAAATGTGATAGATGTTACATGAGTTAAAGAAACTAATGGTCATATGAGTTACAAGAAACTAATGACCATGAGAGTTACAAGAACTAATTGCCATAAAGTTACAAGAACCAATAGTTATCTTCTACCACAATTTATACCCACTAACTTATGCATTTAATATTTTATTTTAATAATAAAATGCATAATACACCAACATTCCCCACTCATTTTAATATTAAAATAAGAGAGTTCACCAATTTAGTTGAAGGGAGACTATTATGCATAATGAAGGTGTGTCTGCATTGAACCTTCACTTAGTAAAACAATAATCTTTACTCTAGAGTCAGTAGTGGTCTCAGACTTAAACTATGACTGCTTAAGGGAAATAAAGTATTATTGCTTACACACAATAATCAAGGTGTTGACATAAGCTTTAATAGCCAGCACATAACGGCCTTGTGCTATCCCAGTTTTCATGAGTGTTTTTTAGAACAAGCTCATTCTCATAGAAAGCTTCCTACTTTCACACTCACCTTGGTGAAATCTTTCAAGGGTGCTCCTATAATTTGACACCCCACTTATACGAGATACAGACTTTCATTAAGAGTTCAAAGACTCAACCTCCCCAAATCATTATAGGATAGATGCACTTACATCATAGAGATTGAATCAAATTAATATTAGTGCATTTTACAACAAGTCATCATATGATTCGTTCTTCCCATTGAACTTGGTTATAGGATCTATAGTCCCCAGGTTGGGTTTCCTTATATATGACTCAAAAATTTATGAGCTTCAATTTCATCCTCCTCGATGTGCCTTAGACTCTTTTTCTTGCAAAAGCCTTAGTTCATGAATCAACAAGTTTATCACAAATAATTTTAACATAATTAATATTGATGGTATACCAATGATCAATACGATCTCACAATATTGTGTTTTCTTCTCATGAGTCTGAATTTACCGTTATAATAACGATTTTGTATTCAACCATTATATTGATGCTATCACAATTAATCAAAATTAGAAAAATTAATTTCTCAAAATAAAGTGTTTGATATGGTAAAATCAATTCACTTTTTCACTTGTTGAATTTTAATTGTTTTTACTTCAACCTCCATAGTAGATAAGTAAGCAATATAATTTTTCTCACTTCCAACAAATAAGACCAATTTTCTCATCTTGGTTGCTTGTACCTGCTAAGTACTTTTTTTGCAAACATAATATCAAGTCAGGTTGTTAGTCACATAGCTCATATTTTTATTAGGCTAGCAAACTCCTTTTTTTTTGTCACAACCTTCTCACACAATTGAACCAATAAGAGTTTCAAGACTCACACAACCAATAAAATTGTATTTCACAATTATTCCAATATTATGTGACTTGACATGGAAAACTCCATCACATGTTTTATAGTATTTTTCATTTCAAGAACGAAAATTTTCTCACCCAAAACATCTCATGTTAAATATATGCATTTGTATTTCACAATTATTCCAATATTATGTGACTTGACATGGAAAACTCCATCACATGTTTTCATAATTTATTTATAACTCTTATGATAGAGCCAAAAATCATCTCATCATAGTCAAACAACAACATGTGATTTATTCCACAATAAATATATGCATTTGTAATACTCTTTTTTAGAGCATTTCTCAAAGATGCAAAAATCACAATTTTACATTGATTTTTTTCTCATTTTATAAACCCCCACTATTTTAAGGTTTTAAACAACATTTTTTCCATGAAAAGTAGTATTACTTTATTCATGAAAATACTAGGTAAAAAGTTTTTCCTTTACCTTTTCTCCGCTTGAATTGAGCAAGTAGAAAAATACTTTACTCGTACATCTCTTCTCTTCCATCTCTTGAATAGAGCGACGTTTGAGCGGAATTATGTTGAGATCCTAATCTTGATATCCGCACCTTTTCAAACTGTAACAAAAACTTGAATCTCATTAAAATTGTTGGTGTAATATACCACAAATACAAAATATTACGGTTGAAAATAAAACGACAAAAATGAATAAACAATTCTTTAGGCTGAGACACGGATATATCGCTCTCTTTAAGGAGATTCAAGCCACTGCGGCATAATCTACACCGATCTAGCAGTAATACTCTTGACTTGTTTCCTCTAAGATACAACAACCCAACAACATGTACAACTCAAGCAACTCTGGATTAGTTGAAGAGTCCAAAGCTCCACATAAGAACACCTTCCTTCAACATATAAATACTCTCTTGTATATAGTGAATATAGTTGAAGACTTAGAATATTTTTCTTTGTCTCAACTTTCTCTTTCACTACTACACACTACAATATTATTTCACACTTCTCATCTTTTTGAGACAAGGGAAGAAACACCACTATTTGTAAGTAAAGAAGTCTTCAATATAATCAATAGGTAGAATGAGGGGTAGTAATGTGGATAGATAAATGTGATAGATGTTACATGAGTTAAAAGAAACTAATGGTCATATGAGTTACAAGAAACTAATGACCATGAGAGTTACAAGAACTAATGGCCATACAAGTTACAAGAACCAATAGTCATCTTCTACCACAATTTATACCCACTAACTTATGCACTAAATATTGTATTTAAATAATAAAATGCATAATACACCAACAGTTCCATCTTGTGCTACTACAAGAAATAACCCAAACTTAGGTACATTCTTATGCTATCATTGTGAACAAAAATCATACTTTAACTATCCCAAAATTTGCAATAAACATCCTTTTGTTAACTTTTGTTAGAAAACTAACCATTGTAAGAGTACTTTTTTTTTGCGAGGAGTTGTATTCCATCGACTATTTCGCAAAATCACATGTTGATGCACTGCTTAATGTGACACACACCAAATCCGACACTGTTAATGATGTGAATTTGACTTTGGACTGCGAGGTTCAACAGGTTCATCTTGTCTTTGTTTCTTCTCTTGCATTATCCTTGTCGCCATCCAGTCCTCTTTATTCACTGCTAGTTGGACTCTCATAAATTTCAGTTGAGAGGAAATTCGGATCTTGTCCCACTTCCAGTCTACTTTCAGCAATGTGTTGCTAATCAAGGACTGTGATTGACTGATCATTGCAATGTGATTTAATAACACTTGGTATAATGAGAAATTCAGCATCTTTGAACCATTGGACTACAAGTACGATGCTGCAAACCAATACTTCCGTGGGAACAGCATTGTAACATAACCGAAGTGTTGACAAGAGAATATTTGGATTCTCGGCCTAATGGAAGGTTTGAGAATGCAGCAAAATGGATTGTACAGTTAGGAGCAGACAAATGTTGCAATCATACTCTTTGCAAAGAACATCCCAATCTAGTTTTACCAGCTAAGCCTTCGACAATTCTGGAGACCTCTTGAAGATGCAGTTTGGAGAGGAAATCGATAGTCATGATGCAGAATTTGAGGATATAGTAAAGCTAGTCATTTATTGTTGTATTAGTCTCACTTTGAATTTTTTGTATAAACGTATCTTGTATGTTTGTCAAGTGCATTAAGAAGTACTCTGAGTTGCCTAAAAGCATTTATTTATTCTTCTTGTTTCCACCTTGAGCATTTTAACACTTCAAACCAGCAAAAAATTAAAACTGTAATTCAACTAAAAGTTGGGATCAAAACTTGCAGAAAATCTGGTGTTTTTTAGAGTAAAAAGGATGTTTAGTTTCAGAAATAACAAAAATACTACCGTATTGGAAAAACCATAACTTTTTCAATGGCTATTTCTTTTACCTAGCTTTGTGAGGCAAGGGAAGAAGAGATAGAAAATAGTTCTTCTGTTGTAAAACAACTTGTCTGGTTGCTAAAGTTGAGAAAACAGCAAGTTGTGTTTTTTGAAGCCAAAAGCTCTACTGAATATAGAAGACGATCGGACAGGATTTGGGAGGAAATCAATCGTACAGTATATCAATCGGACAGGATTTGAAAATATTTTTGTAGAGACTCATGATGGTCTTTCATCAAAAAATGGAAGAAACATGAGGAATCCATGGACCAAAGTGGCAGTAATCTGCTATCTTAACTTTTTTCATTGAAGTGCAACCGAGGTTTCATGAGAAAGAGAGTATGGTATCTGAAATGAGGATCTTCCGATCCATAACTCAGAAAATCTTGTATCCAACATGCCCGACCCTACAGCACCATCTGCTGAAACTTGTTTTCTATCGCTTCTTCTTTCCCCAATCTCAGGCATCATGGATTCATGACTGGTCCTGTTTCTCCTTTCTCCCTGATTAAGAGAATTTTTGTCCGAGATGGAAGTTTGATCAGTGGTATCAGCTGAACTTTTCTTATTGGTTCAAGTAAATATTTGTCGATCTGAAAAAAGTAGGCAGGTTCAAGTAAATACTCTTATTGGTATACGTGAAAAGAGTATATCACCTTCGTGAAACTACATCACTCTTAAAAGGGCCTTCGGATGAATCCATTTATACAAAACAAACTACAGCAGTCTTAAAAGGGCCAAAAATGCCTCTTTATCTATTTTGGTTTTGTACGGGCAGTCAGTGAAACCAATTTTCTTGCTGGATCAGTTAAGGTTCTTACAAGTTAATTCACCCATACCATAGTAATTTTAATGGAAATCTGCATTATAGCTTCAACAAACAAAAGTTAAAATATTTGCAATCGATAATTGTTAGTGGATTCTTCACTTCAAAGATTTAGAATATATTTGCAATGTAATCTGTTATGATGCAACTTTGTCTAGTCATAGCATAAAATAAAATAGTTCCTTAAAGGTTATCAACAAGATATTTGGGGGAACAAAAGTTAAGGGTGAAAGGACATACAAGCACTCACCATGTCATCCCGTTTGAACAAAATTACCCCAAGGAAACGAGACTTTCAACATAACTATAAATGCCTTTGATGTAGGTTTCCTTAGGAAGTCCCATGATTTCTAATTCCCTCCAACTCTTTCTTGTGACATCATAACACAAACAATCACCAGACATTAAGATGACCACGAAATCAATCTCCCCATCACGGGCCATGAAGGATGATACAAATCTAGGCTTTATAGCTTTCATATTGAGGGCACGCCAATGATATGTCTTTCCCATTTTGTTTGTGGAGTCTGGTCTAAAATCCATAACTCAAGGTATCCACTTACCCATTTTCTGTAATCTATGACCTCTAATTTACCCTTCACCTCCATCAACTTGTAATGGTACACTGACTCATGAGATGAGTTCCACAATGCAATAGTTTCAGATTTTTCAGATTTAACATCAATTGCAGCTATGGCACCATCAATAGGCACATAGATAACTCCACTAATGCATACACTAGGCTTATAATACGGAATAGCAAAGGAAATGCTTTTAGTCTCTCTCCATGATACGTCTATACGTAAAGTGAAAACCCAGTGTCTTCCTTTGTACCTTGAAAAAACTTTGAACTTGTAACATCCGACAATTTGAAATAACTATGAAGAGGCTTAGAATCGGAAATAGTCATTTTTGGAAAGAATTTAAAATCTGGAAATTTGGTTAAGTGTGGGAAAAAGTGAGTTTTTGGCCAAATTTGAACAGTCATAACTCTAAGCTCAGGATGATTTAGGTGTATTTCAAGTTATGTTTGCGAAGTTCGTGGAATGATCTTTCCAACGCCGCCGAGTTTACTCGATTCTGAGTTCGTATGAGTGAGTTATGCCCTAACCAATTCTTTTGGTTATTTTAGGGATTTAGACTGATTTTTGATCAGTTTTTCCCTTTTAAAAAGAGTGAGAATGAGGGTTTGTGAGTGAAGAGGAGAAGAAGAGGAGAAAGAGAAGAGCAAGCAAGGATTTCGTCGTGGATATCGTCGGGGGTGATCCCTATTAAGGTATCTGAGATCATAGTGTTGGGTTGGTTCATTCCTCCACATGCCAAACTCGTTTTAATTCCGAGAAAAGATTGGTTGTTTGTTGAAGTTTGTGGGTGTGTTGGTTGAAGTTTGTGGGTGTGTTTGTTGAAGTTGTGGTTGTGTTGTTGAAGTTTCTTGTCGGTTTGGTGCATGTTTCCGGTTGAAATTCCGAGTTGAATCTATTGATTATTAAGGGTTTTAATGATCCCAAGTGTTTGGGGAAAGAACCTTTGAAGTTAAGAGGGTTTAGAGTTGGAAAAATGAAGGAGAAAAGTCTAGCAGCTTGCATGAAACAAGTCTGCGTCGCGGACTTGTTACCTCCGTGAACAAAAATCTGCTCCACGTCGCGGACAGGTTGCGGACTCCACTATTTCAAAAATTAAATTTCGTGATTTTTCTTAAGTTTAGCTGTCCTAAATCACTCCTAAACATCATGAGGTCTTTCCAAACACAAATCATGAACCTTGAATCCATAATCCAATTCGAGGAAAGTTATGATCAAAAGTCAAGTGAAATAAGTCAAAGCAAGTCTTTAAAGTTTTTCAAAGAGTCTTTATTGAACGTTTTAACTTCATTCTTAAGGCTCAAGTTTCAAGTCAAGTAAAGAGTATAGAGTTTCAAGTCAAGTAAAGAGTATCGAGTTTCAAGTTAAGCCAAGAGTATAGAGTCAAGTTCAATTCTCAAAAGCATTAGGGAACTAAGTATTCCCAAAGAAGTTTTTAAATGCTTTTCATATTTGAGCAAGAAAGGGAACATCGATTCCAAAAGAGATATTTTTAGCTAAGCTTTGAGCAATTATCTTAAACTAAAGAAAGATGTGTTTAAAACACTTATGAGCCAAAATATTTTTGGGAGTAGTATTGAGCACCAAATTGGGGAAACGAGTTCACATTAACTCAACTCTCCATAAGAATCATGTAGCCAACATGGGACTTGACGGGTCATTCTTTTTAAATGATCACGTAAGATTAAACTAGTGGATCCACTAAGTAAAGTAAGGTCCTATATCATGGCAAGGTATAGGATGGTCCTTGGGCAACATGAGGTAAAACGTTGTATCATCACTAGGGCTCATAGTGGTGGTTTTCGGTTAAAGAATCTCCTACAAAGTTATATTACTTTTATATAACTAAAGTTGAGTTTGTTATTGTTTTATCATTAACGAGCTAAGTTGTTTACGCTGTTTTTATGTAACATCCAACAATTTGAAATAACTATGAAGAGGCTTAGAATTGGAATTACTCATTTTTTTTAAATGAATTTAAAAATCTGGAAATTTGGTTAAGTGTGGAAAAAGTGAATTTTTGGCCAACTTTGAGCAGTCATAACTCCTAGCTCAGGATGAGTTAGGTGTAGTTCCAGTTATGTTTGCGAAGCTCGTGGAATGATCTTTTCAACGCCACCGGGTTTGCTCGATTCCGAGTTCGTATGGGTGAGATATGCCCTTTGGAAGTTGGGCAGTTGACAGGAAAATCCGTCCGGAAATTTTAAGGGCATTTTGGTCTTTTCACTAACCAATTCTTTTGGTTATATTGTTGTGTTAGACTGATTTTTGATCAGTTTGTTCCCATTTTAAAGAGTGAGAATTAGGGCTTGGGAGATAAGAGAGAAAGAAGAGGAGAAGAAGAGGAGAAAGGGAAGATCAAGCAAGGAGATCATCGTGGATATCGTCGGGGGTGATCCCTACTAGGTATGTGAGTTCATAGTGTTGGGTTGATTCTTTCCCCCACACGCCAAACTCGTTTTATTATTGAGAAAAGATTAGATGTGTTGTTGAAGTTGTTGGTTGTGTTGTTGTTATTGTTGATTGTGTTGTTGAAGTCCCTTGTTGATTTGGGACATGTTTCCGGTTGTGTTTTTGAGTTGTAACCTATTGTGTGTTGAGGAGGTTTATGGTCCTAAGTGTTGGGGCTGGAAACCTTAATGTTTAGGAGGTTTAGAGTTGGAGAAAAGAAGGAGAAAAGTCGAATATTTTGGGGAAAAGGGGTGGCGCGTCGCGCCTTGTAGAGCGCCCCAAGAAGTGTTCTGAACTTCACCCCCTAGGGCACTGCGCCTGGCAGAGCGCCAGCAAGACCCTTCTGAACTTCAAGGGCTGGCGCTACACGCCTTGCAGAGCGCCAAGGACTCCAACCTACCCCTTTCATGCATGTTCCATGGTATTGTACCTATGTTCCATAGTTGTTTCCAACACTCCAAAGTACTTCTAAATGTCTAGAACTCATCCATAACATGTGATTATATACCTTGAATCCATAATCCAATTCAAGGCGAGTTAGTATCAAGTTAAAGTGAAGTTAGAGTCAAGTCAAGTAAAGTTAGGAAGTAAGTTCAAGCAAGTCTTTAAAGCTTTTCAAGAGTCGTTATTGAACGTTTTAACTTCGTTTCAAGTCTCAAGTCAAGAAAAGAGTATCGAGTTTCAAGTTAAGTCAAGAGTTTAAAGTTGAGTTCTTTTTTTCTCAAAAGTTATTAGGGACTAAGTATTCCCAAAGAAGTTTATAAATGTTTATACATTTGAGCAAGAAAGGAACCATGTTTTCCAAAAGAGCCTTTGGGCTAAGTTTTGAGTAATTATCTCAACTTAAGAAAGATGTGTTTAAAGCACTTATGAGCCAAAATATTTTGGGAGTAGTATTGAGCACCAAATTGGGGACACGAGTTCACATTAACTTAACTCTCCATAAGAACCATGTGCCAACATGGGACTTGATGTATCATTCTTTTTAGATGATCACGTAAGATTAAGCTAGTGGATCCACTAAGCAAAAGTAAGGTCCTATATCACGGCAAGGTATAGGATGGTCCTTGGGCAACGTGAGGTAAAATGTTGTATCATCACTAGGGCTCATAGTGGTGGTTGTCGGTTAAAGAACCTCCCACAAAAGTTATATTACTTTTATATAAGCAAAGTCGAGTTTGTTATTGTTTTATCATTAATGAACTAAGTTGTTTATACTGTTTTACAAGCTTTATATATTGTATGTGTCTTATTACATTATATATTGAGTTCAGTTATTCATGAGTCGAACAGAGTCAAGGTAAGTATTCTCTTGTACTCCTTTCAAACTTAAGTTGAGGTTTAGTTTTCCAGCTCGTATACTCGTACATTCCATGTACTGATGCCAGTTGGCCTGCATCTTATTATGATGCAGACATAGGTACCCAGGATCAGCATCCAGCACACCGTTGATCCAACTGAGCACTTCAGAGTCAGTGGTGAGGCTCCTTGCTTTCCAGAGGACTCGGTTATTTTGTGTTATTTAGTTTTGTTTTATTAGGATGTTGCGGGGTCTGTCCCAACATCCATCTTAGTATTTTAGAGGCTTCATAGATAGTCAGTCAGTTAGTTTTGAGTCTCTCATCTATGTATATATATAATATTCTATTTTGAGACTCGAGTTGCCTTTTTGGCCAGTTTTTATCAGTTGGTTGTTTATAACCTTTCTTTGCATTGAGTTGTGCTGTTGAGTTAAGTTTCCGCTGAGTTAAGAAGGCCAGGCCAAGGGTTTGCTTGGGCCCAGCAATGGTCTCCGAGTGTCGGTTCCGCCCAGGGTGTAGGCTCGGGGCGTGACATTTTATAAGTTATTTATATATTGCATGTGTCCTATTGCTTTATATTGAGTTCGGTTATTCATAAGTCGAACAGAGCCAAGGTAAGTGTTCTATTGTACTCCTTTCAAGCTTGAGTTGTGGTTTAGCTTTCCAGTTCGCATACTCGTACATTCCATGTACTGATGCCAGTTGGCCTGCATCTTATTATGATGCAGACGCAGGTACCCAGGATCAACATCCAGCACGCCGTTGATCCAACTGAGCACTCCAGAATCAGTGGTGAGCCTCCTTGTTTTCCGGAGGACTCGGTTATTTTGTTCTCTTAGTTTTGCTTTATTAGGATGTTGCGGGGTCTGTCCCAACATCCATCTCAGTATTTTAGAGGCTTCATAGACAGACAATCAGTCAATTAGTTTTGAGTCTCTCATCTATGTATATATGTAAATATTCTATTTTGAGACTCAAGTTGCCTTTTTGGCCAAGATTTTATCAGTTGGGTTGTTTTATGACCTTTCATTGCACTGAGTTATTCTGTTGAGTTAGGTTTCCGCTGAGTTAAGAAAGCTAGGCCAAGGGTTCTCTTGGGGGCCAGAAATGGTCTTCGAGTGCCGGCCACGTCCAGGGTGTAGGCTCGGGGCGTGACAAAACTTCTTTTCTTCATGCTCAAAACCTAATGAACAACTATAAGGAGAAAATTCAGCATCTATGTTGGGAAGAAATCTTACTTCTCTTGTACTCGGGTTGAGAATTGCAACAGGTCGGGTAGATAAGGAGTCCCACATGCAACATAAACCATTAACGCAATTCAACCGAGAATAATATGCAAGGCCATGGAGGAAGAGGTAATTAAATCTCGCAATTTGCAAAAAGCGACTGGAGTCTTTTTCATTTTCTCTTTGCTCAGCACTGCAAACAATTGATTCCCATATTTCATGCAGAACGAATTTTGTTCCACCAGGACGGCTCGTAGAATGACAAGTATGGAAATTCACAAAATTTGATCCCGAGACAAGAGACTTACATAATTTTGTAATACACTTGAAACGCAATAAAGACTTGACCGGAAGCCATGAGAAAATTTCAAACATAATTTCTTCGGGGATGGATAGATTCATATTATGATTCATGGTTGGACGCTGTTTTTTTTTTTTAGGTCTAAAACCCTTCCATTATAAAGAGTATATTTATCAGTTCATTTGTACAGAGGTTTAATGACTTCAAGACTTTTTTTTTACAAAAAAAAAAGTAGCAGGCGTTTTCTATTAAAATTAGGAGAAAAGGGGAAATTATTAATAAGGCTTTTTATCCTTAGTAACTTTTTTTTTTCATATTAATAAAGTTACTCAACTTATACCTTATTTTTCTAGAAAATAGGGTATAACTTGCGGTAGTGTTGTAAGGGTGGCCATTCGACATCTTAGATTGACAGCCACCATCTTCCGCTTCAAAATTCTATCTCATACTCTTGAACCACTTTTGGTGTCTCTCTTGACTAGAGTCGTCAATATGGACTAGACCCGTTGGGCCTGCCTGGCCTAACCCGTGATTTTATAGGGTTGGGCTATGATTTTTGCAGCTCATTTAAGAAAAGGTTTTTTTTAGCCTGCCCTGAATAAGCTTGTCGATTTGTGGGGCTTGAGAAATATAGATAAGGGCCGGCCCGTGGGCCAAATAAAAATTAATTAAAAAATAAACAAAAATAACAAGAGTTTAAACTCAAAATCTGTTTAAACTTTGAAATATTACAATTTAAATACAAATTATGTTTATAAAATATGTACTACATAAAATTAAAATTCCCTAAAATTTCTAAGGAATCACTATTGTCATAGTTTTTGTGTTTTATTATGATCATTGAAAAACAATTAGGTTAATATTTCTATTTAGCTATTTATGTTTTTACTTAAAATCAAACTTAATAAATATTATAAAGATAATTTTATTTGTGGATTTGATTAACAAGTAGTAACACTAACACCATGTAATATTGTCTTGTCAATATTTATGATAATATTTTTAAATTATAATTTAATTAAAAAAATTTAAAAAATATACTTTTAAAAAAAGATGGCTGACCCGGTAAAGCTCATAGCCCACGTGTTGTGGACTGGGCCGACCATTTTCTGGCCCACACCAAAAATGGGCTAGCTCGGCCTGACCTGTCAAATTTCAAAGCTTGTATGGGTTTGCCCGAATGGGGTGGGCTAGCCCATATTGACAGCTCTACTCTTGACTTTGTCAGCATTGGAGACAATCGTGGAGTCATTTCATCGGTTCCTCTGTATATAGAATAGTGTGATGGGATGAGTCATTTTCTAAGAATTGTTTAGTGCCAAGATGATTTAAAAAGCATATCCCAAAAGAGGGAGGCAGAGGCTTAAAGAGTTGGTTTGGTTCTTATGGAATCAAACTCAATGGAAGATGAATTAATATGAAGATTTGGTAGGAAGATAATTAGTGCAAAATAAAAGTCAAGATAATATCTTGGTAGGTGAAATTTAGGTAAACCATAAAATGGTTTCACATATTTAACCTTGACATTTTTGATACATAGTGATGTTATAGATGACATCAATAGGAAAAATTCATTCCTATAAATAGGTAGCTCTTAATTCATTTTCAAATCATCCTCTCACTTGCCTTCTCACCTTCTAAGGCATTTGATGTTCTCTCTCTTGTAGTAGTTCACTTGTATTCTTTGCAAAGTGAAATAAATATTGGTGCAATTGTTCTTTGGTGGACGTAGGATCATTTTGATTCGAACCATGTTAAATATTATTGTTCTTCCTTGTTTTTTATTTTCACATTTTCGCTAACAATTGGTATCAGAGCCAAGGTTCTGTCTGAGTATGCTATGTGGTTGTAGCATAGCCTGAACTTCCACATCAGAAAAGAATTATTTTGGTTTTCTGTATTTCCAAAAACATTGTAGTAGAAAAGGAAGAACAATTAAAGACGAGTTCCATGAAGTTTGAAATTGATAGATTTAGTGGGCGCAACAACTTCAATATCTGAAAGATCCAGATGATGGCGTTACTGGAAGGTTCAATCCATGCTATTGACGAAAAGTATCCTGATAGCACATTGGATTCCGACAAGGAGAAGATTGTAGGAGATGCATTAAGTGTAATCCAACTGTCACTTGCACCTAATGTACTTTGTTAAGTGAGTACAAGTACCGAGGAGACGGCTAAAAATTTATGGAAAAAGGCTAGAAGGGCTTTACAGGACCGACCAGTGACAACAAGGATGTTGTTACAACGGCGTCTTCAAACACTTAAGATGGATTCAGGTACTTTGTTGCAAGACCATCTAGATGCGTTCAACAAACTTGTGATAGACTTACAGACTGCTGGAATTAAAAAGAATGAGGAGACGCTAGCATGTGCTTTGCTATTTTCATTGACTTCAAAATATCGTGATATTGAGAACTCAATGATGTATAGGAAAGAGCCTATCACTCTTGAGAAAGTGCGGCAAGCACTTAACTCTTGTGATGTGCGGATGCATTTTGAAGGAGACAAAGGTAACGAAGCTAGTGGGCTCTTTGTGAGAGGTCGTACTAGCTAACAGGAAAGGAGCAAATCGAAGTACAGATCAAAGTCTCGTGTGAACAAGAAAAATGCGGAGTGTTGGGGCTGTCACAAGAAGGGGCACTTTGATCGAGATTGCCCTATGTCAAAGTGCAAAGAAAAGGCGAGTGCATTCATTGTTGAGCAAGTACATGATTCTGATGATGATTATATTAATACCATCATGCAATAGTGGAGTCTATGACAACAAATGGGTGTTAGACTCTGGTTGTACTCTGCATATGACATTTCGAAGATTGGTTCAGCAGTTATGAAACAAATGGAGGAACCGTATTAATGGGCAATAATGCAACTTGTAAAATAGTTGACATTGGTTCAGTTCGTGTTCGCTGCCATGATGGAACCGTGAGGACTATTACAGAAGTACGTCATGTTCCTGATTTGAAGAAAAAATTAATTTCCTTGGGTACTTTGGATAAACAAGGCTACAAGTACATGAGTGAAGGAGGAACTATGAAAGTGACTAAAGGGTCTTTAGTCATGTTGAAGGCCAAGCTGGAGGATGGCCTCTAAACACTTGTGGGAAGCACCATTATTGGTTCTGTAAATGCATCTACAGTGCAGTTATCTAATGATAACAAGGCAAAATTATGGCACATGAGACTAGGTCATATGAGCGCACGAGGACTGGAGATGTTGAGCAACCACAACCTTTTGAATGGTGAGAAGATCAGCACACTTGAATTTTGTGAGCACTGCGTCTTAGGGAAGCAGAGAAAGGTCAGCTTCAGCACTGCCAAGCACAAGACGGGAGGGGTGCTATACTACATCCATTCAGATTTATGGGGTCCCTCTAAGCTTCCATCGAAAGGAAGAAAGAGGTATCTTCTCACATTCATTGATGATTTTTCACGAAAGGTTTGGGTGCGTTTCTTGAAGGCAAAAGGTGATGCTTTTGAAGCATTTGAAGAGTGGAAAATTTTGGTTGAAAATCAAATGGAGAGAAAAATCAAGTATCTTCGCACAAACAATGACTTGGAGTTTTGCAGTGAAGAGTTCAATGATTTCTGCAAGGTTCATGGGATCGCAAGACATAAGACGGTCAGGCACACATCACAACAGAATGGAGTTACCGAGAGAATGAATAGAACTCTTCTTGAGAAGACTCGTTGTATACTCTTACAAGCTAAGATGTCCAAAGTATTTGGGTTGAAGCGGTTCATACTGCTTCTCATATTGTCAATCGATCTCCAGCATCAACGATTGACTTTAAGACTACGAATGAGGTATGGTCAGGGGAACCCTCTAACTATTCATTCTTGCGAATATTTGGGTGTCTAGCTTATTATCATGTTAATGAAGGAAAGCTTGAATCAAGGGCTAAAAAGGCAATATTCGTAGGGTATGTGATAGAGTAAAAGGGTACAAACTTTGGTGTTTGTCTTTACTCAAATTTGTAGTTAGTAGAGATGTTACCTTTGATGAATCCTCTATACTTGCTCCTCGTAAAGTTTCTGTGGAGTTATCAAGAAATGAGAACAACAAGCAGGTGGAGCTACCGGTGGAGCTTACCAAGGAACGGAATCAAGAGACTCAAATTGATGAGTCAAAAGATGCATATCTTGAAGAACTTGCTGTCAATGATCCATACACAATTGCAAAGGGAAGGGACAAAAGGCAATTACGGAAACTGGAACGTCTTATAGAGCAAGAAAATCTGATTGCATATGCGTTTGTAACTGTAGAAAAGGAGATTAAGGATCTCGAGCCCTCCTCGTATGTTGAAGCAACTTCTTGCAAAGATGTTGCACAATAGCAGTTAGCCATGATGGAAGAGATGGAGTCTCTTCACAAAAATGAGACATGGGTCTTAGTTAAAAGGCAAAAGGAGAAGAGGACAGTTGGATGCAAATGGGTCTACAGAAAGAAAGAGGGTATTCCAGAAGTGGAAGATGCTAGGTTCAAGGCACAATTTGTTGCAAAGGGTTTCAGCCAGAAGGAGGGAATTGACTACAATGATATCTTCTCTCCAGTCGTGAAATATAGCTTAATTCGCGTGCTACTAGCATTGGTTGCAAATTTGATTTAGAGCTTTAATAGCTTGATGTCAAAACTGCTTTCTTACATGGTGATCTAGAAGAGATGATCTATATAGATCAGCCTGAAGATTTCCTAGCTGAAGGAAAAGAAGATCATGTATGCCAACTAAAGAAGTCTTTGTATGGTTTGAAGCAATCCCCTAGACAGTGGTACAAGAGGTTTGATGCATTCATGACTACATATGGATTTTTGAGGAGTGCATTTGATAGTTGTGTGTATCACAAGAAAATGTCTAGTAACTCTATGATTTATCTATTGTTATATGTTGATGATATGATTATTGCTGCTAACAACATCATCGAGATAAATATTTTGAAGAAACTGTTGAGCAAGGAATTTGACATGAAGGATTTGGGAGTTGAAAAGAAAATCCTTGGAATGGAGATTTCAAGAGAACACGGTATTGTACATCTTTCTCAAAAGAGGTGCATCGAAAAGGTTCTTGAGAGATTCAATATGCATATGAGCAAGCTTATAAGTACACCGTTAGCTTCTCATTTCAAACTTTCAGAGTTACAAATGCCTCAGTCTATGGATGAGGTGGAGCATATGTCAAAGGTTCCTTATGCGAGCGCAGTTGGCAACATTATGTATGCTATGGTGTGCACACGGCCAGATATTGCTCAATCTGTAAGTGTGGTAAGCAGGTACATGGCAAATCCAGGAAAAAGACATTAGGAAGCTATGAAATGGATATTGAGATATCTCAAAGGAGCTCCTGATGTTGTCCTAACCTTCTGAAAATTTAAAGGTATTTCAATTCTCGGTTATGTAGATTCTGACTATGTAGGGGATCTTGATAGAAGGAGGTCCACAACTGGATACATCTTTACTCTCGTTGGTAGTGTCGTTAGTTGGAAATCAACTTTACAGTCGATTGCTGCTTTGTCTACAACAGAGGCAGAATATATGGCCGCAACAGAGGCAGTGAAAGAAGCTATCTGGTTGAAAGGTTTGGTGGCAGAATTGAGTTTGATTCAGCTGGAATCAACTCTAAGATGTGATAGTCAAAGTGCTATTCATTTGATTAAAAATCAAAGAATTTATGAGCGCACCGAACACATTAATGTCAGATTCCATTTTATTCAAGATGTCTTACAAGAGGGAGCTATCAAGGTTGAGAAGGTTATCACATACGATAATCCCGCTTGCCAAGTTTGCACATTGCAAGGCCTTGACGGGAGTATGCATCAAGTGATGTAACTCTGAGAGAACAACTGCTAGGTGGAGCTAGTATGTCCAACAAAGGTTTGATTCTACTTGTTTTTTCAATGAAATCGCCCAATAAGCTTAGAAGTTTTAGCTGGAGTTGTTTATACGCATGCTCGAAACACAAACCAAGGTGGAGATTGAAAGAGTTGGTTTGGTTCTTGTGGAATCAAACTCAATGGAAGATGAATTAATATGAAGATTTGGTAGGAAGATAATTAGTACTAAATAAAAGTCAAGATAGTATCTTGGTAGATGAAATTTAGGTAAACCATAAAATGGTTTCACATATTTAACCTTGACATTTTTTACACATAGTGATGTCATGGATGACATCAATAGGAAGAATTCATTCCTATAAATAGGTAGCTCTTAATTAATTTTCAAATCATCCTCTCACTTGCCTTCTCACCTTCTAAGGCATTTGATGTTCTCTCTCTTGTAGTATTTCACTTGTATTCTTTGCAGAGTGAAATAAATATTGGTGCAGTTGTTCTTTGGTGGACGTAGGATCATTTTGATTTGAACCATGTTAAATATTGTTGTTCTTCCTTGTTCTTTATTTTCACATTTCCGCTAATAGAGGCTTTTCCATCTTTGTTTTGCTCCATAGTGTAATGAACTCCTGCTCCCGTGCAGAACGAATATTGTAAGATGCATTGCAGATTTCAGAATTGCTTCTCTGCCTAATTAATATACTTGATGGTTCCTCCTTAATTAACTTATGACTAACTTATGGAACCAATCTAGTTTTTGATATCAGAAAAGTAACTTTTGCTTCTTAAATCACATGCTACTCAGCAATCGAGTAACATGTCCTCAGTAAGTTGTACATGTGACATCATAGTATTGAACAAGTTGTCAAATAAATTCTTATTACATACTTGACATCCAAATTATATCATGAGAACATATTATGCTTCCAATAGTGTAATATTGCAGTTGATGACAATGATTTAAGAGTAGTATGTGATCTCTCTTGCTGTTACTACCTTGCAGTTGTGTTTTTAGGCAGTTGCAGACTACATGGTGCAATACGTTAACAAACTGAATCAATATTTCACCCACATACTGTGCTAATTGCGATAACATAAAAAAAGCCACTAATCCCTGAATGTGATTAATATTTGCTGCCTCATTCACTTCTGGTTTTGGATGGAGAATTAGTAAAGCCCATGTTGTGTTATCGGTTTTTTATTTTAGGCATTAAAGTTTTTAAGGCGTGCACAACTTCACTGATGAACTATAAAAGAACTAGCTGACATGGTCTTTCTGTGTGATGGTTGATCCTATTTCAATTTGATAGCTTAGTTGTTTCTATTCTAATTGAGTCCTACAATTCCAGTTGATATTCGTATTCATGTACATATATTTGATAATAAAACAAAGCAGGCTAAAAATATAAAGAACTTTTTAAAATTAACAAATCCCATAAACCAGAACTCACAATCATACATCATCTTATTATCAGTATATATGAGTTTTAACATTAAATGCCTTGGATGCGGGTCTCCTCAGGAAGCCCTTGATTTCTAATTTTCTCCAACTCTTTGTAATGACATCATAACACAAGTATAAAACACCCGACTTTAAGTTTATGGAGAATACAATCTTTCCATCACGGGACGTGCATGGTGATATAGGTCCAGACACTACGTAATTCCACATTGAAGGACATCGAATGCTATGTCTCTGCCATTTTATATTTGGAGCCTCCTCTAAAATCCACAAGTGGAAGTCTCCATATCCTTGTGTATAATTTATGCTTGCCAATTGTCCCTTCACCTCTATCAACTCGTAAGAGTACACCAAGTGATATGCTTTCCACAATGTTACTTGTGGTCTAGAAGAAATCTTACTTGTCTTGTACTGGGATTGAAAATACAAAACAAACCATTAGCACCATTTAAATGAGAATATGCAGGGGCATGCTCGTAATTTTCAATCGTTTTAGGATTAGTACCAATGTTCCCTTAATGCCTGCCTCTATTTCATTGAGTTTTCCCTCCCTTATTTTGCACTGTCTGGTAAGTCGATCATCCATTTTCTCAGTCATCCTCCATCATTAATCTCCACGCATAGGTCGCAGAACTAAGAAATTTCTGGGGAGAACCTTTAACAAGCCTGCAGATGAGAGAAAGAAAATACCTTACATCGCATGTCCTCGTTGTATTCAACATACATGTTTTAAAAATGATTTGGCCTTAGGTATGGACATTATGTTGGATATTATTTCACATAACCTCAATATAGAAGATTGTTTCTTTGAAGATTCCTCAGGTTGCTTGCAGCGTATCACAAACATATGCCGAAATAGGTAAGGACATCATAGAGGACAATATCAAAGAACACAAGAAGATAAAAAAAAGGAGAAATAACAGAAGAGCAAGACAACTTACACCAGGTGAAACTAGTAAGACTGCAGAGAAAAAGGCATATGTTGGGCTAGATGACATTCATAAGGACAAACATGCCAAAGACACAGAGTCTTCAACATCTGAAAAGCAGGTTTTGGATGAAAATAAAAGAAACTTTCCTTTTTCTAGTTTTCTTTTGTACCATAGGGAGAAAAGTAAGTACCATACCAGCCATATTACTCTGAAGGTTATTGTCTCATTGATCTAACACTTTTTTCATTGATCTAACACAACATTGTTCTTTTACTCAACAAAGAAAAAACATGTGCAATATCAGCACACAAAATTCACAGTGTACTAGTAGGATCATCGGCTAGCTCCAAATATACGAAACTTAGTAAAACAAGACAATATACAAATATAGCCACAACTCATTTGAAATGGGTACAAAATGAGTCAAAACTCATATTACCCATTTAAAAGTAGGTAGTTAAATGGGTAAGAGATACTCATCCATAAAAGAAAGAAAAGTGGAATTAATATATTTTTTGAGGTGTAGGTGGTTGGTGTAAAGGGGGTGGGGGGATGTGTGGGATAACTAAAAATAATACTCTTTTAAAAACAAATTATTTTATTGGGAAGGAGCTGGAGGGGGGGGGGGGGGGTTGGT
>JAJOOR010017663.1:0-22009 GCA_036250505.1 Solanum acaule
ACTCAATAAGAGAAAAGACTAAGATCTAAAATCCGTAAATTAAATTTCTTGGATCTATTTTGTTAACATGCATGGTATTACAATCAAACTTGGTTTACCCAATATTGACCCTTACTACATGCATGGTTCAAACCCTATTATAAGAAATGCTCATATGATCATACATGATGTTCATAAAAATAGAAATAATAGCAAGAATAGAGTTAAACACAATTTTTTACATTAATCACTTTTGTTTAACACATAATTATTTAAATTCCTTATAAAGACTGATACAATAAATTGAGGAATGAACATTAATTGTTTGTCTATATCATAATCAAATCTAAAATTGAAAAGAGAGAAAGTAATACTTTTTTTGTCTAACAATAGTTGTCCACTATCGACTTGACACACATTTTAAGAAATAATAAATAATAGGGGTAATATTACTATAGTATCCTTTGAATATATGAAATTTAATTCTGAGAAAAATTTATTAGATAATAGTATTTAATAGTAAGGGCAAACTACACATAAGATGTTAAATTATCTCTTGATTTTCCAAACAGAATAAGTATTATTGGACAACTATTTTTAATATAGTCGACAAGTAAAGATGAATTGAGAGAGTACTAGTTTGTTTCGATGATAAAAAGAGGTGTTACAGTAGAGAAGGAGAGGCCACTTTGTGTTGTGCACCTTTTTGTTACTTGAAAAAGGGAAAAGAAAAAAGAAAAATAAAAAGAAAAGATGCTTTTCTTTGGAAGCAAAAGTTGTATTAGGGAGAATCCATGGTTGACCTACATTACATATGATCGTATTTGCATCTTTGTTACACTACCTTAATAATTGAGAGCTACTTCGTGGCACACTATTTACCAACCCTTTTGAGTGGAGAAAATTAATTGCAAGAGGGCCATCATATATATATACACATTAATCCCACATGTTTGGGGAGATATAATGAACAAAAGGGTGATAGGGACACGTTACAATGGCATTCCTTAACAAGTGAATTTTATTAATTTGAGAAAAATAAACATATATTATGCAAAATACTCTCTCTAACCGATATTAAGTGAATAGTTGAAATATCACATCTTCTTTAAGAAAACTTAAAGGTTATTTTTTCTATTATCTTTTTGATATTTTTTAACTATTCTTTTAGAAAGTGTAAACTAGTTAAAAAAAACTTGATTAAAAAGAAAGGTAAATATTTTAAAAAATCGTAAAAAAGTTCTTAAATATTAAAAATTAATTATTTTGCAACAATTTACTTGATATAAATCAGAGAAAGTAGCAGGGAGAAACTAGCTAGGGGACCAACAAATATTTGAAATCAAAGTTCATTCTTTCCAATCTAGAAAAATTGACTTCTCAGAATCCTCTTTCAATATTATCAGATTCCTAAGTCCACAACTTTCGTCCTTTTACTAATGATGATCTATTGATTAATGACAGTAATTTCTATTTAAAAAACAATATTAGTATCTTAAAAAATTTAATATTCATCTTTGAAATTTCTCTACATTTAATTAACATTCACGACGAAATATATACATAGAAAAATTGCTCTTTACCAAAATCCTAAAAAAATCGTTAAACCTTACGAAAAGAGGCGGCTGACATGGACAAAACCACAACCAGTGGGGACAACTCACCGGAGGATTTCCCACCATTCACCATGAAAGAAAAATGATAGCTCCATGGACACGGCTGAGGTTATAGAAGCCCTAGGAAGACCATCAAGGTCCCAAGATAAGGAATTACAAGCTAAGGTCGTTGGGCTTCAATGGGAAATCAAGAAGGTGCTAATCATGGAAGAAAAGCCCAAGAACGAGTTCAATAATTGTGGAGAAGAATGGAGTAGGTGCTACACATATTTTATGGTTCAAGTCCAAGCCCAAATGGAAGAAGATTGGGCCACACAAAGCCCAACAAAGGAGCCCAAAAAGTTGAATGGTTAAAGTCAAAGTTTAGTCAAAGTTTCCTAGTTTAAAACCCTTTATTTTAAAGTTTCCTAGTTTAAAAACTTTCATAGTTTAAAGTTTCCTAGTTTAAAAGTTTCTTAGTTTAAAAGTTTTCCAAGTTTAAAGTTTCCATAAAAGTAGGATTTAAATCTCATTCTATTTGGGAAAGGTTTTCCCGATATATAGGGGTTTGATTTTATTATTTTGAAAGACAACATTATTATTAATTGAGAGTTTCTCTTCTTTACACATTTGTGTGTGGCTACTTGGAATTTAGCTTACAACCTTATAAGAACGATTCTTAAGACATGAAATTATTTTTTTAACTTGATATCTTTGGTTCTTATTCATAAATTAAATAAGGTAATTAGTCTTATACTAATTATTGTCGCTAGTTTTTTCGTAATTGGGGTCTAGATAACTTTTGATCTAAGTTCTTGAATTGACTCTATTAGTATCATAATTAGTCTTAATCCGCTAATTTTGAATACTATGATCAATTAGGGTTCTTAGTACTTTATTTTGAAATTGGGGATTTAATTCTTGAATTTCGCATATCTTTCAATTTCTGTCTTTAATCTTTATAATTTCGCTTCCGCATTATGTTCTTGTTTATTCTGGTAACCCGATTCTTATCGAGTGGTATCAGAGCGGTTCTATCAAGGTTCCATTCTTGATAATCTTGGGAGTTTTAAAAACAAAAACAAAAAAATCTTTTCTAGTTACTTAAAAGTTCAACAAAAAAAATTCTAGTTGCTTAAAAGTTAATCAAAAAAAAAAAGTTACCAAAAAAAAACGAAAATTACCAAAAAAAAAGGGAAGAAAATACAATCACTTATTTCAAGAAACTCCATATTTGTTTTGATTGTTGATTTTTTTCTTCAAAAAGGAAAATCAAGAAGACGGGAAATTTGAAGTTCTTTTTTTTTCTTTTGTTTCACAAAGTGGTCTTTTTCTTATCTCATCAATCCCAATTTATCTGGGAATTGATAATATTTTTTTTTCTACATCTTACTTCTAAAAGGATTGTTACTAGTAGGGTTTATATATAATTCTAAAGGAACCAGCCAAATGTTGTAATTTGAGTGGAAAAAGGCAAGAGAGGGTGAGATCAATAGAGAGAAAAGAAAAGTCAAATTGAGATATAATTGTTTCTTTTATTATTATTTTTTAAATTTAAGGATGATGAAACTGGGATTCACAACGACGAATTAATGAAGGCGCTCAAAATGATTACTGCCCGACTTGATGCGTTAGAGATTGCACAAAATCCATATAATCCAGTGAACATGACCGATGTGAGGAGAATCCATCAAAACCCGATCCCTCAAGTTAGGATACAAGCTTTCCGAGCTCCTCAAGTCCAGCAAACTGAGGATCAATTTGGTGATTATGAAGACGAATTTGAAGAAGGTTACCAACAGAGAAACGAATTGAGGGTGCCACGAGTTAGGGTTGAGGATGAAAATCTTAGTAGCATTAAGATGAAGATTCCTACTTTCAAAGGGACAAGAGATCCAGACTTGTACCTTGATTGGGAGAGGAAAGTGGGGGCCTTCTTTGATTGTCATAACTACTCTGAAGGTAAGAAGGTTAAACTTGCTGTGGTTGAATTTTCTTACTATGCTGCTAGTTGGTGGAAGAAATTTTTGCAGAGACAGAATAGACAATGGAGAACTACTCGTTGTGACATGGGACAAGATGAAGAGGGTTATGAGAAAATCCTATCACACTTCCAAAGAGATCTGCAAAAACGCCTTCAAACTCTGAAGCAAGGTTCTATGTCTGTGGATGATTATTTCAAGGCTATGGATATGGCTATGATCCAAGATAATTGTAATGAGGACGAGGAGGTCACTATGGAAATATTTCTTAATGGTTTAAATGGAGAAATAGTTGATATAGTAGAATTGCAACAATATGTGAATTTAGATGAATTTGTTGAGTTGGCTATAAAAGTAGAAAAACAAAATAAAAGAAAGCAACAAGCTAGTTCATGGAAGAATCGATCTACTACAACTACAAGGAAGCCATGGCCAACACATGAGGAGAAATCTATGCCTAAATTACAAGATGACAGGGGGAAAGGTAAATGGGAGGCCAAATATGGAGGTAAGACTTTTAACACAAATATTTCTACTCCTTCTACCCCTTCTAGTGCTATACAATGTCACAAGTGTTAAGGGAGGGGACATAAGGCGTTTGAATGTCCAAGTATAAGAGTTGTCTTAATTAAGGATAATGGGGAATATGAGAGTGAAAAAAGTGAGGGGGAAGAAGAAGAAGAGGGTGTTAGGGGTGAGGACGAGAGAGATGTGGTTCCTCATAATGAGGGAAAATTTTTGGAGGTAGTTTAGGCGTCTTATGAATATTAATATGGGAGAGCTTGATGAGGCAAAAAGAGAAAATATTTTTCATACACAATGTGGGATAAAGGGTAGAATTTGCTCTATGATCATTGATAATGGTAGTTGTGCTATTGTGGGGATTCCATGCACGAAACATAAGGCCAATTACAAGCTTCAATGGTTGAATGAATGTTGGGAGCTTAAGGTGAGTAAACAATGCATGATTTCCTTTTCTATTGGAGAGTATTCTAATGAAGTTCTTTGTGATGTTGTGCCAATGCAAGTTTGTCATATTTTGTTAGGCCGACCCTAGCAATATGATAGATATGCTTACCATGATGGGAGGAGGAATAAGTACTCTCTTGAACACAAGGGGAAAAAGTATATTCTTGCACCATTAACTCCTTCTCAAGTGTATGAAGACCAACAACGACTAAAAGAAACAATGGGAAAACATGGAGAGGGATAAAAAAAAAGAGTCACAAAATTGAGAGAGAGGAAAAAATTCAAGTGAGGCGTGAAAAGAGGGAGAGCAAGAATGAGGAAAAATAAAAGACTCATGCAACAAATTGATAAAACAACATTAATTGTTTGTCTTTTGTCATAATCAAATCTAAAATCGAGAAGAGAGAATGTAATATTTTCTCTGTCCAACAATAGTTGTCCACTATTGACTTGACACACATCTTAAGAAGCAACAAATAATAGGGTAATACTACTACAGTATCCTTTGAATATATTAAATTTAATTCTTTAAAAAATGTATTAGATATTGAATAGTATTTAATAGCAAAGGCTAAATAGACATAAGACGTTAAATTATCTCTTGATTTTTCAAACAGTACAAGTATTATTGGGCAACTATTTTTTAATGTAATCGACAAGTAAAGATGAATTGAGAGAGTACTAGTTTGTTTCGATGATAATAAGAGGTGTTACAATAGAGAAGAAGAGAGGCTACTTTGTCTTGTGCTCCTTTTTGTTACTTGAAAAAGGGAAAAGAAAAAAGATGCTTTTCTTTGGAAGCAAAAGATGTATTAGGGAGAATCCATGGATGACCTACATTACATACGATCGTATCTGCATCTTTGTTACACTACCTTAATAATTGAGAGCTACTTCGTGGCACACTATTTACCAACCCTTTTGAGTGGAGAAAATTAATAACAAGAGGGCAATGATATATATACATTAATCCCACATGTTTGGGGAGATATAATGAACAAAAGGGTGATAGGGATACATTACAACGACATTCCTTAACAAGTGAATTTTATTAATTTGAGAAAAAGAAACATATATCATGCAAAATACTCTTTCTAGTCGATGTTAAGTGAATAGTTGAAATATCACACATTCTTTAAGAAAATTAAAGATTATTTTTACTATTATCTTTTTGATATTTTTTAACTATTCTTTTAGAAAGTGTAAACAGTTTAAAAACCTGATTAAAAAGAGAGGTAAATATTTAAAAAAATCCTAACAATTTTCTTAAATATTAAAAATTACTTATTTTGCAACAATTTACTCTGATATAAACCGAAGGAAGTAGCAGGGAGAAACTAGCTAGGGGAGCAGCAAATATTTGAAATCAAAATTCATCCTTTCCGATCTAGAAAAATTGACTTCTCAAAATTCTCTTTCAATATTCTCAACTTCCTAAGTCCACAACTTTCATCCTTTTACTAAAGATGATCTATTGATTAATGACAATAATTTCTATTAAAAAAACAATCTTAGTATCTTAAAAAAAATATAGTATTAATCTTTGAAATTTCTCTACATTTAATTAATATTCACGAAAAAATATATACATAGAAATATTGCTCTCTACCAAAACCCTAAAAAACCCGTTAAACCCTACCTAAAGAGGCAACCGACATGGCCAAAACCACAACCGGTGGGAACAACTCACCGGAGGATTTCCCACCACTCACCATGAAAGGAAAAGCTGAATCTTTTGTAACCCCACAGATCCAAATACCATTCAATACGCCAGTTTGCTTAAACCTAAACCCATTGCAGCTCCTATACTTATTGTAGCCCCCTAAACCTGTGAACTTTCTACGTGAGAACCTAGTATTACTTGGAAGAAATTTGAGGTCAGATCGCTTATCATTCAAGAAAATTTGCAATATGCCATCATAGGAAAATTTTATATCACAAACCAGAGGTGCAGGAAGTGAGGATGTTATTGTCAGGGTAGTGTGTCATTAGGAGTGATTGTATGGTAGGAGTTCTGAATTTGAGGCATTTCTTGATTAGACTCACCACAATGGAGGATTATATCATGAACCTAATGTAGACAACAACATTCTATGCGAAGGCAAAGGAAAGGTATTGACAGATGAGAACCCTCTCAAATTAAATGGGATCTTTTGTTTGAACCAGATGTAGAAACAATAATTGAAGTAGCATGGATTTCCCTACAAGATCTACCTCCAAATTTCATTGCAAGGGAGACCATTTTCTCAATAAAGAGCGTGGTGGGGAAGCCATTAACAATTGATATGAAAACAAAAAATCAAACTCGTTCGAGTTGTGCAAGAGTTCAAATAGAAGTGTCTATAACTGTAAAGTTACCACAAGGGTACGAATCAATGAGGAGGATGACGTTAGAGGACATATAAAGTAGAAATTGATCAAGGTACAATATGATTATATTCCAAAATACTGTGGTTGAACACAATTATTAGACAATTCACCCTAACTTATATGAGGCACGAAATGAAAAATATCGAAAGATAGAAGAGAGAGAGAGAGAGAAAATGACAACATTAATAGGCATATCGATAGAACAAAAATGTATGCTGGCAAATGGAAAGGTTTTGGCTAACAAACAGAGTAGACAGGAATGGATGGTTAGGGGAAGAAACAAATACAAGAGAGATAAAAATGACATTGAAGGGGTGGTAATGCATTATCTTGATGAAAACTCTTTTGAGGCTCTAAGGGAAGATAAACAGGCTGACATGGAGGAAGACAAAGAGGAAAAGGTTAATAAATAAAGTACTAGAGAATGGGTGAATAAAATCTTTAGCAACAAGAAAGAGAAAAGGGCACAGAAAGATGGGATGAACAATAGGATATTGATGAATGAAACCTAAGTAATCAGATGGTGGAGATTAAGGATATTGAACAAGTGGTGGAGAACAAGAACACTAAACAACACCAAAGTGATGAACAAGATGAACTGATACAATACACCCAAGAGGAGGAGGATAACAGGAGGAATGATGAAGGAAGGGATGACAAGTAGAATGAGGGTGCATTGGTGATATATGAAAGAAGGGATGAGGAAGTGCTTCCTTTATCCATTCAAAATGACAATCCATGGCAGTGGTTGGAGTAGAATGATGAAAGTATGGATAGAGCAGAATTAACTCGGAACATTGATAAGGTGGCAGTGGAAGGGGACCTCTTCCCTAAAAAGATTGCCAAGTTAATGTATCATATACTAAATAGAAGAGGAAAAGTGAAACGGTTATTACTGGGACTCAAGCTTCTTCCAGACAGTTAAAGAGAATAATTGTCAAAAATCTGAAATATCAATAGAAGCTCTATTATGAAATATTAGGCCAGTAAGCACTTAAACGATGTTTACTAAACTTATACAGTTACATAAGAGATTCCACTAATATTTTATGGGCATGATACATTTTCCCAAAATCAATGACAGGTAGACATGAATGTAATAATCACAAGTGATCCTCTCATGGAACCCATACCCAAATAATTAGTGTGTCGAAACGTGACACTCGATCCAATATACATGTATCGGAACGTGACACCCGATCCAGTCAACATAACCACAATCACAATCACACCCATAGTGAACAGTGCACATAGTCACACAGTCAAGTTACAGGTTCATGGCATGTAATTGTTCACACATAATCATTTCGTTAGATTCGATTGATGTTTCCCTATTCACATACATGCATGCATACAATGGAGCAATTAACAGGCATATATCACACAACAGGAAGTCAAATCATCACCTACCTCGAAACTAAGCCTGAACACTCCTAAGACACTTGAGTTTTCCCTTTCCGGAGTCTTTCAGCTTGTTGTTGGTCTAAAACAAGTAATTAATGCAAGGATTAATAAACAAGGCCTAATTTACCCGAATTATAACAAAATATTAACTCAAGGCCAAACCCATGATCCTAATGTTCAACTAGAGCTTTTCCCATCACTAACTTCAGGCCAAAACCCTTCCCCAATGATAATTAACAAGGATTCTAAGTTCTAAGAATCGAAATACGGATTAGGGGAGTAATTAACTTACCTTTGGCGCGAGAATTCGTGGGAATTTGATGAGAAACTGCCCTAGGTCGTCCCTTAGCTCTTAAGAACGAGGTTTTGCAGAAAATAACTTTTTGGGGTTTTTCCCCGGTTTAAGTCACGACTGGCCCGCCACAACGGCCTCGCTCTGGCGGAATTAACCCCACCCCAGCGGCTTGCACAGAGACAAAAACTCGGAATTTGAGCTCCAAGCTCCCATTTCGCAATACCCCTTCAAACCATGACGTTCTAAAACTACCCTTTCACGCCGAGATCAGTTTTGGGAGTTCTACTCGCCCGAATTCGATTTCGTAAAGTCGTATAGGCTCCTTAACGTCTTGGCTATCCACTCACGTGATCAAACTCATAATTAAATTCCCCATCCATTACCGGATTTCCTTAGAACTCACCTGACTCAGATTTCTTCCAAGTCTGGCCTAGGCTAGAACTTTTCAAGTTACTACTCAGAAGTTTTCTGGCCCAAATTCCTTCCCGATTGGCTTTTCCATAACGATGGGAACAGTTCATTACATCATTCTAATACTTTCTAAAAATATATTTTTTTTCCTTTTTTTATTTTATATTTCATTACCTTCTCACTCTCAACCATTAATTTTTCATGTGATTTCATTCAAAAAATTTCGTGTTAACTATTTATTTGTTTATTTTTTATTTTTTTCATGAACATAATTTTGTTGGTATTCTAATTTTTTAAATTAAGATGGAATTTATTGTTAAATAAGGTTATAGAGTTACTTTTTCCTTTTTCTTTTAAATCATATTTATGTACCCTATGTTGAAATTTGATATAAGAGTATTATATTATATTTTTTGTTTTGAATTTAGAGCTTATGTTATATTTCTGGTTTCACTTCTTTAGTAGTATTGACTTGATATTTCACCAGCCAAGCCATTTACCTTTTAGTTAGACTTAATAGATTATCTATTTGTCAAATAGTTTAATAATTTTATGACATTATATTTATAATATTTAAAAAAGAATTCAAAAATGTATTTCATGATGTTCACAAAATTTTGAACTTTTAATTTTCATGATTGATTTAATTAAAATATACTAATTTGAAAAATATAAATCAATTATTTTTATAATATTAATTAAGAGCAACGCCTATTAATAATTATATTTTAAACGATAATACACATCTTAAATATTTAATTTAATATCATTTATAAAGGCTATTATCTGATAAAAGAATTTAATTTTAAAGAATTAATTTTTATTTATAAATTTAATATTACCTTATAATTGCACTTGTGCAACAAAACAATACACTTGTAATTACATAGTGACAAACAAACACATCATTATAATTACTAGGTTGTGTAATTACTACCATAGTTATTACACCAATTCAAATTAACAGACATGACTATCCAAACAAACCATAAGTAAATAAAGCATTTGAACAAAGCCTTCAAAAGAGTAAGTCAACATAAGAAAAATAGTTCACCTTTTAGAGAAATCTAATTAAGTTAATCTAAAGTAACAGTTCAAGCAATCACAGAAAAACAAAATAAGAAAGAAGTGTCTAAGTCTAACAAATGCCCAAAATGGACAGTTTGGGCTCAATAATCAGATATTATCTGCTTGGGCTGATTTTCTGGGCCTTCTGTTGCTGGAACTTTTGGGCTTTGGGCCATTTTTTATTTGTAAACCAATGTATACTCTTGTGTATATCAGGTATATATTGTGTATATCATGAGCATATCTACTGTATATTGGACGTATACATTTCATTCTCTGATTCCGAAACCTGTATATTTAGCTTCTCTTCCCTATACGCGGATACACCAATCTAGTTATAAAGAGGCAGAATTGAAACAACTCAATGATATGCAAGGATGGAGTCTAAAATGGACTTGCATTTGATGATTTCATGCAAATAGAAAGGGGACATGGATTAGCATGAATTCACAAAATAAAAATGAAAGTTTAAGAGATTAAGCACAAAATACCCAACAAAAATTATATACTTAGATATTATCTTTACCAAAAAAAAAGAATGTATTTAATTAAATAAAGTGATATAAATAATGAGAAAGCTAGTTACTGCCTAACATGTGGTTTTCCAAATAACAAGAAAAATCTCAATTTTGATCATGGAAGATATCAGCCACAAGACAAATTTAATAAGCCAAACAATACCAAGAAATTATAGATACATGCATTTTATTAAATTAATTTTCGCCTCTTCGGGAAAACCATCCTTCAAACCTATGAATAAAGCAATATATGTAAGGGGAGATTAAGTCAAATTTGTAGGGAAATTTTTTGGATGGAAATCCGAAGGAACTCGAATTCTTAAGAAATAAGGTTGGCCAGGTGGCTTGAAACGTACAATTTCTCAAACAGAATTTCAGAGAGATTTGAAGGGAATCACTGATCTTCTGGGAGAAGGACAAACCAACGTCAAACACTTGTCCTATCAGAATGTTCTCTTACATAGGGACGACAATGGGGCGGAGCAAATGCAGGGTGGGGTGCAGTGGCGTAACCACATGGTGGTCTGGGTGTCCAATTCGGCGGAAAAAAATACCATATATACTAGTAAAATGATACAGAAATGATTAAATAACATATTTTGGACACCCTTAACATAACAAGCCGTTATAGCTTAGTGGTTTCACCTCCTTGGAATGAGAAAATACTCGTGTTCGAATCTCACTAGTTCTACTTTTTGAAAAGAGTTTTGGTTGTGCTATTTCTAGACATCCTTTGTGAAATTCCTAGCTCCGACACTGGTGGGGTGGGGTGGGGCGGGTTTTGAGGTTATAAAGGGCAAGTTGAGTTTAAGGTTATGCAAGACATGGGAGGGTGCGGGGTGGGTTGGAATACTTTTTTATAATTAATGTAGGACAAGACAGATTATGGGTCTATGTAGTAGATCTATGTGGGTTCAAATTTAATTTTGCTTTTTACATGTTATAAAAGTGATAGAGCATCCGTCATAAATAAAAAATACAACAAAAATATCATGACGAATTTACTATGAGGGTCTTCTTGCCAATATTCCCCTTTTGATTGTATTTTGTTGTTTTAGGTTTTGAATATTTGTAGTACTACTTTTGTTTATATTAGAATGCTTTTTGGGTTAAAGTTGTCTCTTTATTTCTTTTTCGTACTCTCTTGATGTTGCAACCCCCCATGAGTTTAAAATCGTGAAATGCTTTAAGTTTTCATTGATAACAATTTGAGGATCAAGTGTGTCCAATATCAATGTCTTGAATAGTACTCGTGATGAGCATAGTGTATAGTGCTGGTGTTGCGAGAATGAAATTAATGTGGTTGAACTTTTGACTGATCTCTTTGAATATTTTGTTGACTAGCTGTGTTTTGATGTGAGTCTTGCATTGAACATCGTATGTATGCTTTTGATCTTGTCTAGATGTGCTAAATAAGTGTATTTCAAAGCGTCATGTGTGATGAGATCTTACTTGAAAGTATGCATGTGGAGTCCTAGAATTTGCCTTGTTATAGTCCAATTGTTTGAATCTTGATGAATGCTAGGCATGATCTGGGCATCAATTTAAAGAGGGAACCAAATTATCCATAATCCATTGTGACTATCTTGTGAGGGTGTGAATCCATTTTGGCACTATTTGAGTTTAACCTATTTTTGGCAACCAAAAGAAAGCCTCTTGAACCAAATTATCCCTACCTTCTCACCAAAAATTCTTTTTGAAGCATTGTGACGTTTGAATAGCCAACTTAGGCCAAAAGCCTAAGTTGAGAATATGAAAAGGGAGGAAGAATGGAAGTCAAGTGAAAGGAAAAGAAAGATGATATGAGATTCAACTTTGAAAGTGATACAAAAAGAAGGAACCCATCCTTATAAATATATATATATATATATTGATGAAAATGTCTGGGAAAAATAAAAATGAAAAAGATATCTTGCATGAACTAGGTTATATGATGATCGGAATATATGGACAAACCTATGGGACAAAGCTTGAATGTGTTTCTCTTTTGAGAGAGCGAGAGTTGCATTGATTCCTTATACCTTTGTTGAATTTTTCTTTGTGAGAGCATGGAATTGTTCTTGATGTGAGGGCACTTGAATGCATTTGTTGAAACATGTTCTTGCATTAGACAAGCAGCTAAAGTGAGCTTGAGCTTGCTTTGAGACTAGCTAGCCATCATTTGAAGCTTTTTGATCATGATTGAGGGTAACATGTTATTGAGAGTAGTCTTGCTTTGGCGCTTGCATGTTAGGTCTCATTGACAACTGTTGTAGACACCCTTATTGAGTTTTTTGTGTTCTTGATTTACTTGAGGACAAGCAAAAGTTTAAGTTAGGGGTGTTGATGAGTGGTAGATTTGCACTCATTTAAGGTCCATTTAGCTTAATAATTAGTGTCATCGATCAATGCCTACTTTTATCCTATTTTAATGATATATTCATGATTTGTAGTAATGAAGGCAAATGGACAAGGCAATGATTGAATGTTTGGAAGAATGATCAAAAGTTGCAAAGAAGAAACGTGGACTACACATGGTTGATCGCCTAATAAAAAAAGTGAATCGCTAAAGAAATTGACACCACCTAAGTTGACAGTGCACTGAGTCAATCCTCAAGGTCAATTGGCAAAGTGGAGCAAGAATAGTGATCCGTCAAAAGACATAAGGCGAAGTAAATGGATGTCGCTGAATTTGACAGTGTTGATAGATAAAATGATGGTTCAAAGGGTGATATGAGGTAGCAATTGGTGGCTCACTGAAGTTATAAAAGCAAACTCAAAAGAGATCGCCTAATGAGACTCGAACTCTTGAAGCTTGAAGCAAGAAAAAGACAAACAGAAGTAAGATAGGTGATTCGCCAAATGCGGTTGGTGAACTCAGCTAATGTTGCCTAAAGGGACACAGAGCTAATTTTTGGGTAAAATTTTGGGAAACTATAAATAGCCAGAGGAGAGAGAAAGAGGAGGTGAAAAAATTGATAGAAAGAGTTTGAACATTCTAGGGAGAGACATTTCTAGTTGAGGGAGAACACTTTCATTGTTGAAACTTTCATTTTTTGTGAACTTGAATTTGGAACATTAAGGTTGAATTTGAAGTGGGTTTTCTATAAAACTATAAATTTTATGTACCCATGGCTAATTTCTTGCAGGGTATAATCTATTTACACTTTGCAATGTGTGGCTAAAACCCCAAGCTCTTGGGGTGTGATTATGGAATTGGGTGTTGATTTAATTTAGTGGGTTTGTTGAATTGCTCTGTTTTATGGTTGTTAATCACAAATTTGACAGATTGTCGGGTGATTAATTCACGAATTAAGGTGGCCAACTTAATTATAGTTTTGATCTTGTAATGGTGCTCAAAAGAGACCAAGATAAGTGGATAATTTGTTCAATAATTGTAGTTTAGGTTACTTGATTGCAAATCTAAAGTTTTGGGTTGTTTTGAATGGCATATAGATGAGACCAAAAGGAGATTCAATGCAAGGATGTTATGAGATCGAAAGAAGACTAGCGCTAATGATGATGGCCTAGCTTATTTGTGATTAATTAGTTGTAATGAGCAATTCTACTATCCCCCAAGTGCAATCAACATTACATCTCCACACCCCTAGAGTCCATTAGTTTTGTGAATCGTCGATTATTTCCATATTATTAATTAGGTGTCTGAAGTAATGCTGCGAAAGTTGGTGGACTTCTCCACCCATTTATTTTTATTACAACTTCAATTGAATTAATTGCTTGTTAATTCTCTAATTAAATTCATAACCATATACCATTCCTTGTGGGATTTGACCCCGACTTTTCGTTGCATTTTTATTGACGACGACCGCTCACTCTTTCGAAATAATGATTGCAAAACGTGATGAATTTCTTGAAGAAGAACATATTTTCTCGATTTTGTACCTCGATTTATATGATTAACGATGAAGGTTCACACTTTTGAAACAAGTTATTCAATACATTGTTAGCCACATATGAGGTAAAGCTTAAAGTCTATACAATATATCACCCCAAACAAGTTACCAAGTTTAAGTGTCCAATCGAGAAATTAAGGCTATTCTTAAAAAGACGGTGAATGATAACCATATGGGTTGGGATAGAAAGTTAGATGATGTTTTGTAGGCATACCTAATGGCTTTCAAAACCCCATAGGTATGTCTTTATATCAAATGGCCTATGGAAAGGCTTGTCACTTGTCTATTGAGATTAAGCACAAGAAAATATGGGCACTAAAGATGTTGAATTTATATTGGGCAATGGTTGCTCATGCTCGGATTGAAGATCTTAATGAAATCGAAGAGTTTCGATTGCGGTCTTATGAGAGAGCATCCATCCATAAGACATATGAAACATTTTCATGATTTAAAAATATTGAAAATGAGACTTTTCTTCCTGTGATTGGGTGTTGTTATTCAACTTAAGACTCTATTTAAACCTACGAAAGTTGAAATCCAAGTGGTGCAGATCATTCAAAATGTCTAAAGTGTATTCAAATGGGCCATTGTTCCTAAAAGGAAGATTTACATCAATTCAAAGTGAATGGACGAAGATTTAAGCAATATTTGGGAGTGCCTAAGAAGGTTTCCATATTGGGGTGATTTATCTTGAGGAACCATGAATGTGAAGTTCCATCATCAAGTCACGGTTTTAAATCAAGCGCTTATTGGGAGGTAATCCAAGTATTTAAATCTATTCATCTTTCTTTCTTTGTGTTTGTGATATATTTTCTTTGATGTAGCTGCCAGTTAAAGAAGAATCTTGTTGCATAGATGACTCGCATGTGAAGAACCGTCCTACGATGCCTCAACACATGTCCACACCAGTAACCCCCACATATTCTTAAGGCATTTGTGTTGGAGGTGTGAGTTGCAACGACAAAAGTATTTAGGTCGGTGACATAACAGTCCATCTGATGAGTTGGTATTTTATCAACTTATTAGACTCATATTCATAATTTATTGCTACGTATTAATTTTAATCAAGCGGATTCTAGGTCTAAGTTCTCTTATATGCAAACATTTCTCAAAAAACAGATTGAAGGATTTGGAGTGAATATTCACTAAAATACACTGGCAAAGGAACTGGTGTCCAGTAGGAGGCAACCAACGTCTCACCGGCTACACATCAGCTAGAAATGAAAAAATATGTCTAAAGCACTGGCACTGAATAATTTATTGATCGGCATTCTATCGATCCAAGCGCAAATTTGGGTGTAACGAGACACAGTGAATAGGTGTCATGATCAGCGCTTGGCACTTCTGAATCGGTGTTCCGTCGGTTCAATGCAAGTGGAATACGGAAGTTGGAGGACAAAGAGTACTTGATGACGAAAGTGCTTCCTTTGGAAGGTTCCAAGAAGTAAATTAGAATATGTGTAATTATGTACTCTTATCTTCTTTCCAATGAGAAATAGTAGAGCGAGAGAAACTTCCATTAGAAAAGAAATTCAACTTTGGTTACCAATTATGCTTGAAATAGAGCTTTCCTCTATGGGTATAGTCTTTATTTCTCCATTTATGAGTAACTAAATATGTAGTTAAGTGTGTGTGTATGCACACGCGCAACATGTGGGTGTAAAACTTAATGGGTATTGATTGATTAGCTTCAAAATTTGTTGTTATGCATGAATCTACTATTGTTTGGATATTTAATCTAAAAATCTATGGTTGCAAACATTGGCTAAACTCTTTAACGCTATTTTGGCTTAATAAAGCAAAATACAGTATGGTAAGACTTTATTAATGAGGACTTGTGAGATCATTAGTAGTTGGATTAGAGCTAGGAATAGTTTAATCCAACTAATTTCTCATTTAAGAATAGAGATAGAGATAGTTTATCTACTCAACCAATTTTTGGTATTTTTATTGTATTGGTTCTTGGAGTTTGAGAGAATCCAGGAGATACATATTTGATTATTTGAAAAAATATCAAAAATAGTATAGGCTGAATGTTATTAATGTATTAACTAATTTGGACTTGATTAACATTGAATATTTTGTTGAAATTCCATCATAATGCATACACCCCTAGTCGTCTCCATCTTGGTGAAAACACATTTGTGTTAGACTTCTTGCAATTGAGTGGTTTTAGTGTTTCCTAAATCCCCCATTTTATATATACTTGCTTGAGACAATATTGTGTAAGATAGAATTAAATAAATGAATCAATTGAAACTAATTTGGACTTGATTGAGTGGTTTATCTACTCAAGCAATTTTTGGTATTTTTATTGTATTGGTTCTTGGAGTTTGAGAGAATCCAAGAGATACATATTTGATTATTTGATAAAATATCAAAAATAGTATAGGCTGAATGTTATTAATGTATTAATTAATTTGGACTTGATTAATCATTGAATATTTTGTTGAAATTCCATCATAATGCATACACCCCTAGTCGTCTACATCTTGGTGAAAACACATTTGTGTTAGACTTCTTGCAATTGAGTGGTTTTAGTGTTTCCTAAATCCCCTATTTTATATATACTTGCTTGAGACAATATTGTGTAAGATAGAATTAAATAAATGAATCAATTGAAACATAATTCTCACTGTCGGTCCTAGTAGTTTGACCACGAGCTCATATTTGGGTATTGGTTTTGCTCACGAATTTATATTACTTAAACGTGAGATATAATTGAGTGTTATTACCATCACAAGTGGAAGACCGATGCACATTTGGTTCCAGCTTGAATGGCGTCAAAATGTCATAGATTTTATGTTACATATGTGAGTCATTAGTGTATAACTGTCCAATACAAATGCAATGATAGCTTACAAATAGATCACTGAAGCTTTCACTTGAAATTCATCACAACATCGCGTTTAACCTGCATAACCTCGCTATAGTTATGCCCAACACACATTCAGTGCAGGTAGAGAATAAATCATTGAAGCTCATACATCCCATTTTTCATGATTGCACCACTTCCAGGTACACCTATTCTAACTTTTCTGGGTCCGAATATATCTTACGTCATGAGGGAATAACTTGAATTATGTATGGGGTGAGTAATTGAATATCACCTCTTTGTTAATAGTTGATGATTGAATAAACTGTGGGAGTTTTTTCATACCACATTTCTTTCTCATGGAATAAAATTTTCTTTTCCTTGAATCTTATTTTATGTGTTGAATTGGGTTGACGTTTTCATGTGATATATTGAAAGATGACCTTTTTAAGAGAAAAAGTAAGGTTTTAATTTGATTTTAAGTTTGTGTCATACATCTCACAAGTAAGGCTGGGCACCGGAACGGGTTGTACCGGTACCGTTCCTGTTCGTTCCGGTCCGGTAGTATTCGGGACGGGATGGGATACACTGAATCGGTACACGAAACGGAACGGTATCATGATTTGGTACCAGTATACCAGTACCAGTTCATCCCGGTTCATTCCGGTTTCGGTCCGGTCCGGTTCGGTCCCGGTAAATCATTTTTAATTAAAATAAAAAATAATATTTTTGTCATTATTTACTTTTATTAGCATTTATTTTTTGTTTATTTAATTTTTTAAAATTACAAACTTAAGTTATTTAACTTACAAGTTATAAGTATAACTTAATAACTTATAAACTTCAAAAGATTCAAATCTTTAAACCTTATAACATAACTACATAAGCTCAAAAACTTAAAAAAAAACTTTATTAAACTTAACTTACAAACTTATATACGTAAAAATTACAAAAAAATATCTTTAAAATAAACTTAAGTAAAATTATTATAAATTTTAAAACTTAAATACTATAAACTAATATAACTTAGAAAAATAAAAAAAACATTCGTATTTTCGTAATTCAAAATAACTCAAAAAAAATAATTATTTTTTGAAATAGCTATATGTGTCGTCCCATTTATCTCATCCCGTTCCGTTCCGGTCCATTCCGGTCCGTCCTGATTCTATCCCGGTATATAGTGGGACGGGACGGAACTGAGCCTCCATCCCGATAGTTCCGGTCCGGTTCATCCCGGTATCGGTCAACAACCCGGTCAAACCGTCCCGTTCCGGTCCGTGTGGTCCCATTCCGGTCCGGTGCCCAGCCTTACTCACAAGCGAGACCACCAAAAGATTTATTGGCAAAGGATGATGAAAAAGATTTTGAAAATAAGGGAAAAAGTAATTTCGAAATTGATTTTTTGTCATAGATGATACATTTTTCATTTGGCTTGCAATTGACAAGTGAGGATTGGGAAATCTGTTGTAGTTTGTCAAAAGTCATTCGGTACAATTGATTTTCAAACTACATTAAAATTTTGTTGGTCTGTGATAATTCCTTGTGAGATAAAATTTGAATAATTCTTGTACATGCATTTTGTTTAGAACTTTCCCAAACATGCAATTCAAGATAAAATTCTAGATATGTTTTGGCTTGGAAGATGAGCCTAGGTCCTCGTTGATTAGTCACTTTACCCAAATTCTCTTTTCTTTGACATTGATCTTAGTCAACCCTATTAAGCCTTAACCAATTTCTTTGGTCACCATGTTGTACACCTTGACCTTCATGAATCATTTACTTTGGCACCCTCATCTACGTAATTGCTAATGATGAAATAGTAGACTAAAAACCTAAGTTTGGGGGAGAAGAAAAGAATAAAGATGTGATGTAGATAAAAAAAAACCTAAGTAGAGAATGTGTGCGCGCATTAAGAATGAAAGAGGAATGAGCTAAAGTATTTAGAACACCATAAGCTTCAAATGAAATATGTTTAGTGAACTCATGGATGAAAAAGAAAAAAGAAGGAAAATAAATGTTTGGTGCTAGTTCGTATTGTGCACATGATTCATGTGAAAATAAAATGGGTGTTTGAATATATAATTAATATCATGAATGAGAGAAATAAGGTCAAATCAAATCAATGATGTGAGTGGTATTCTTAAAGTGAAATATGATGGCATTAGGGAGGTTTTTAATTCACTTTGACCAAATGATACCTTACCTTTTGCCCCTAGATTATGTTTGACCCGCAAGTCCTTGATGATTTCGAGCTTTGCTAATCAATATTAGTGGTGATTTACATATCAGAAAAGCCTATCATTTAATGTGTATATGGTTGAACTTCTTTGTGAGAGTGAGTGAATTTGCATGATATATAATCTCTTGATATGATATTCATGATTGTGAGTAGGATTCTATGTTGTTCTCAGTGGCATTGCCTTCTTCAAGTGAATGGTGATGTTTACATTTCAATTGTTTTGCTTGAGGACAAGGAATAGTTCAAGTTTGGGGGTTTCATGAGTTAGTATTCTATCAATTTATTACTCTTATTCATGAATTATTATTTTGTTTTAGTGCTAATAAAATGGATTTTAGGCCCTTATTCGCTTATGTGTAGGAATTTATTGGAACATAAAGCATGAAGAATTTGGAATGAAAAATTATTGAACACACCGATAAGAAACCGACATCCCGCAAGAGAGCATCTACATTTCATAGATGCAACATAGACTCAAAGAGAAACACATTGTCTCAGGTACATGCACTGAATGGTTTTGCTCCGAGTTTCACAGCCACTGTTCACAGTACAACTAAGTTGCACCCACCCGTGTCGGACGTTTTTGCACCTACATTTCACAGGTGCAATGCAACTGAGGGACGAAAGTCAAGGGAAAACTCATATTTGGAGCTGAAAAGGCATCCTTTGAAAGGTTTCAAGGATATTATAGAGATATGTGTAGTTATGTACTATTATCTTCTTCCCAATGGAAGATATTCTAGAATAGTTGTCATTATTGTACTGTAGAGAGTACAAAAAAGACATTGATGTTGAAGAAGAAAACCCAAAAGTTTACTTCTCCAAGCTTGGATCTGATTTTAGTTACATATTATGAGTGAAATAAAGTATAACTTTGATGGTATATTCTCTATTTCTTTATCTGTGAGTAGTTAAATCTTGATTGGTAGTGAATAAATAGTTCTTAAATACGTTATTGTGCATGAATATATTGTTGTCTTCAAGGTTTAATCTAATGGTTGCAAACATTGATTGAACTCCCTGACTTTATTTTGACTTGACAAAGGAAAGTAAGGTTAAGTAAGACTTCATTAGTGAGGACTTGAGAAATTTGTCATTAAATTAGAGCTAGAGATAGTTTAATCTGATTGGTTCCTTATTTACTGGTAGATCTAGAGAGAGTCTAACCCGCTCAAGCAATGTTTGGTGTTTTGTTTGTATGGTCTTGGGGTTTGGAAGAATCCAAGGTATACATATTGATTAGTTCAAGAGAATATTGGAAATAATATAGACAAAATGTTATTCATGTATTAATTGATTTGGAATTAGTTGAGTATTGACTATTTAGTTGAAGCCCCATTGATATTGCACACACCCCTAGTCGTTTTTAACTTGTTAAATATCTCTTTTATGTTACCTATACATGATCATGATAATTATAGTTTTGCACAACCTCCTGTTATCCTACTCTTCCAAATTTTACATTATTATATTGACAGCATCGTCCTACTTAGTCTTGAGTTGATGATAGAATAAAGTGTAATCATTTCTCCAAATGCTTGTGCTTCGACTTCGACTCATAAAGTAATTATATAAAAGTAATTATATAAGATCAATTTTTTTAAAAAAAAAAGTTAATTTAAGTACAACTTATACCGTTTCTTTAAGATTAATAAGAAGTCCCCTTCGTTGATTTTTTAATTTTTGTTGACAAAAATTAGAAAAGTAAAATTTAAATACTTCAAAGAATAGTCAGCGAAAGCTTTTCTATTTAAATTTATTTGATAGAATAAAATAAGACATTATAATTTCAATTTTACTTCTTGTTAAGGTAGAAATCTCTAATTATGATGATTGTTAATTTTGAAAAGAGAAATAACTTTAAAATATTGTTTATACTTTGTATATGTCCACACGCGCAATGCGTGTGCTACAAAATAGATAACATACACTTTTGTTATGTATACTATTTTTTTGTTATTCATTTCCTTAATATTATCCTTGTATCGTGCAAATACATGTCCTAATATATTATATTATCAATAATAAAATAAGATTAGATGAGAGATTTGAGGGAAATAGCATATAATGATGATGAGAGAGAGAGCGAAAAAGAAAGAGCGCCAAACAAGAGAACAAAATCATGATTTTGAAGTGGGTCGTTCAAATTATTCATCCCCGTGAAAAGTTGGTTGTACCTATATATATATACTAGATCAGTGCAGCCCGTGCTATGCACGGGCCCAACAAATTGGTTAATGAAATTTTTTGATACATTTTACTTGAGAAAAATTTAATTATCGTGAGATATTTGAAACAAATTATTTGTATTACAAAATTGTAAGGAATGCAATTTATATTTACAAATATACTACAAAATTGCCTCTTAGGTATGGAGGAAGGCCAATAGCCCTTTGTTGTTTGTATGAAAGTTTAAGTAAAATAAGAAACTAAAAGTTCTTACAACATTTGATAAGAAAAAGTAAACAAAC
>JAJOOR010017664.1:0-25402 GCA_036250505.1 Solanum acaule
CACAATATCAATTCATACTTGCTCATCAAATTTAAAGGCCAAGAATCAATCCAAAGTCCAAACTGCAAATGGGTCAAAGACCAAACACCTAAAAATCAAATCTTTACACATAAAAATGATTTTTCCCCCCACAATATCAATTCATACTTGTTCATCAAATTTTAAGGCCAAGAATCAATCCAAAGTCCAACTGCAAATGGGTCAAAGACCAAACACCTCAAAATCAAATTTCTACACATACAAATGATATTCTATACTCCTATTTAAACTTGTTCATCAAACTTTATATGTCAAGAATCAATTCAAACAGCAATAACCAACTGCTAAACTACCTTAAAAAAACAAATCTTCACACATAAAAATGATTTCTTTATGTATTAATTCATACTTTTTCATCAAATCTTGATGCTAGGAGGAAAATATGACAGATATAAGGGAGAAGGGTTACACAAAAAAGGGGTTTTGTGTATGGGGGATATAGCTCGAAATACAGCAAGTACATACCTTGAGGATAACTGGAACGGGGAGAGAAGCAGTGGGAATTCAGTACACAAATTTGCTGGATATTCACTGTTTCAATTGAATTCTATTGTTTTAATTTGATACAAATTTAAGTGAGTGAATTTGAAATTAAGAATTATAAAAAGGGTTTAGTTTTAAATATATAAAATAATAATTAATTTATAATAAATATAGTCATTTTTTATTTACATAAAAACAACTAAAAATTATAAGAAATATGTACTAACTATATAATATAATTTGTCAAAAGTCATAAAAAGTATACACTATACAAATCAGCGATACAATATAATTTGATACCTAGGTGCGCCAAAGTTGGACGGACACAGGATCATTAACACCTTGTTTGGATGGTTATTACCCATTGTATTGAATTGTTAGTTTAAAACAATGTTTATATTGATTGTTAGTTAAATTTTATTATATCGTATCGTTTAAAGACATTTATGTATGAGAGCATCAATGGCGTTAAAGAAGGAAGTGGAAAGATACTCTTAGCTTCTATAAACCCATAGAGGTATTTCCTTGCATAATAAACCATGTAGTATCTTGCATTTGTTTTTTGGTTATATCTATATTCTATTGTAATCAGTTATCACCGCCACTTAGCAATCATTTACAATCATTGATATCAACCATCATTATCACAATAACCATCAATACACCAATTACACAGGGACAGAGCTACAGTCATTCAAGGGTGGTTAGTTGAACACCCTTCACCGAAAAATTACACCATATATAGAGGTCAGATTCTGGGTTTAAGGGATAAATATTTAATGTTGAACAACTTTGACATAAACTCTTCTGTTGCACAGTGGTTAAGCGTAATCATTTTCACCTGAGGTGTGTAGGTTCGAATCCCACGTAGTAGCACACAACTTTTTTGGTTTTATTTTGAGAGTAGAACACAACCTCACACACCATTATTATGTTCGTCAAGTTTCTTAATTATTAATATTACAATTTTAATAATATAGAGTAACATATATGAATACATTATTTTAATTTTGAATATTTTGTAATCATGTATTTCTAATTTTTATCTAGGATATAATGCACTTTCAAATGGTGAAAACAAAAAACCAACATTTTACATTAAAAAATTGTGTTTATATATGTTAACAACTTTAAACCCAAAGCTAAAATCAATACCTGCGTTTTATCTTCTTTCTTTTTTTAAGAAAAAAATAAAATTCTACTGGTGTGATTTATGTTCTGTAAAGCTAGACGCATTTGTTCTATCAATATTTCACTTTAAAAACAATAATCATATATTTTCAGCATATAAAATTAATGCATAAAAATAAAATAAAAACTCGATTGTTTATATTTGATATTGACAAATGTTGAGATCGTTCATGGTAGAATTCCTAGGTTAAACAAATAACATTCAACTCACTTATTAAAAAAATAAATTATTGAACACCCCTGATGAAAATTCTAGCTCCGCCACTGCAATTACATACTCAATGAATTTTCACAAGTGAGGTATAAGAAGGGTGGTGTGTGCGCAAACCTTATTATCACTACAAAATAGAAAGGTTCCGATAGACCTTCAACTCAAATAAAAACATTACAAAATAGTTTGAAAATGAAACAACGGAAATGAAGAAGGCAAGACAAAAATGCTAAACAAGTATGACAAACACACTAAAAATGAAACAGTTATCACCACAAAGTAATACAATAATCAAAGTGCCAATAAATAATAACAGTTGGTCTCGATGGAAAAACAAACACATTTTCAAGTTCAATAGAGCCCCAATGACGGAAAGACCAAATTACCATTTTTTGTGTGCTATAGTCCATGAATTTTTTGTCACACGTGATCCCAACTTGTTTTTAGCAAAAGAAATTTTATGCACGTCCATTATGACTTTATTAAAAAATTCAGTTGATCACGAGGGGTAAAGAGACACATTTTCATGTTCCGAAATAGCCCCAATGCGAGAAAGACCGAATTTCTCAATTTTTGAGTGCATAGTCCATGATTTTTTTATGATACGTGATCTCGATTTTTTTTTGATTGAATTTTGTTATAAATGTCTGTTACGACCTAATTAATGGAGTCAGTTGCTCACGAAGGACAAACATACACATTTTCAAGTTCAAAAGATCTGTAATGTGGGAAAGATCGAATTTACCATTTTTTGTGTGCTATATAGTCCATAGATTTTTGGTGATACATGATCCCGACTTTTTTGGACCTTTACGACCTTATTAAAGAAGTCAATTGGTCCTGAAGGGCAAACAAACGCATTAAGTTCAAAAGAGCCCCAATGCAGGAAATATCAAATTTATCATTTTTCGTGTGCTATAGTCCATTGATTTTTGGTGATACGTGATCCCGAATTTATTTTGGCTAAATTTTTTTATAGACGTTCATTATGACCTAATTGATTTTTCGTGTGTATTAACCCATTGATCTGACGTCTCACTAAAAGATTGTATTAGTGGCAACTTAAGCCGCCACTAAAAAACTATATTTGTGGCAACTTAAGTCGCCACAAAAAGAATAATATGTCGCCACTAAAAGACTGTATTTGTGGCGACTTAAAGGAAAATATTCGCCACTAAAAGACTGTATTAGTGGCAACTCAAGTCGCCACCAAAAAGAAAATACGTCGCCACGAAAAGACTGTATTAGTGGCAACTTAAGTCACCACTAATACTATAATATTTGCCACTAAAAAGGCTATATTACTGGCAACTTAAGTCGCCACTAATACTATAATATGTTGCCACTAAAGGCTGTATTAGTCGCCACTAATACTATAATATGTTGCCACTAAAGGCTGTATTAGTCGCCACTAATACTATAATATGTTGCCACTAAATGCTGTATTAGTGGCAACTTAAGTCGCTACTAATACTATAATATGTTGCCACTAAACTATAATATGTCGCCACTAATACTATAATATGTTGCCACTAAAGAATGTATTAGTGGCAACTTAAGTCGCTACTAAGACTATAGTATGTTGCCACTAAAAAGCTGTATTAGTGGCAACTTAAGTCGCAACTAATACTATAATATGTTGCCACTAAAGGCTGTATTAGTGGCAACTTAAGTCGCCACTAATATTAAACGACTGTATTAATGGCAACTTAAGTCGCCTTCAAAAGAAAAATACGTCGCCACTAAAAGATTATATTAGTGGCAACATAAATCACCACTAAAAGAATAATATTTCGCCACTAAAAGACTATATTAGTGGCAAATTTATTAGCCCATGGATCTGGCGCCTTAAGAACATTTGAAAAAGTTTGATGAGGAACTCCGTAATGAGTTTGGAAACCACCACATATACTCATATAATTTTTTTAATGCCTATTTCCACATTTACAAGTATCTTTTTTAGGAATTACCCAAATTTCTTTATTTTTTTCTTGTGTATTAGCTCATGAATCTAGCGCCTTCGACCACCCAAACAAAAATTTGTAAAAACTTTATGACTACCTCTGTAATGAGTTAGGAAACCACCACGTGTATTCACACAATTTTTTAAGACCTATTTCCTCATTTACAAACCTTATTTTAGAAATTACCCAATTTTTTCTATTTTTCGTGTGTATTAGCTCATGGATCTGGCGCCTCGGAGGACCCTAAATTTTTTTAAAAAATAAATTATGAGGACTTCCGTGATGAGTTGTGGAACCACCACGTATACTCACGTCATTTTTAATGTCTATTTCTGTATTTACAAGCCCTTTTTTAGGAATTACCCAAATTTCTTGATTTTTCGTGTGTAATGCCCATGGATTTGGCGCATCAGAGCATCCAACAATTTTTATTTTTTAAAAAATATGAGCACCTCCGTAATGAGTTGGAGAACCACCACGTATACTCACACCATTTTTAATGTTTATTTTCGCATTTACAAGTCTATTTTTAGGAATTACCCAAATTCTTTGATTTTTCGTGTGTATTATTAGCACATGGATCTGGTGCCTCAAAGCACTCAAAAAAAAATTTGAAATTTTTTTTGAGGACCTCTTTTATGAGTTGGGGAACCACCACATATATTCACATCATTTTTAACGTTTATTTTCGCATTTACAAGCCTTTTTTAGAAATTACTCAAATTCCTCAATTTTTTGTGTGTATTAGCCCATGGATTTGGCACCTCGGAGCACCCAAAAAAAAAATGAAAAAACTTTATGGGACCTTACAATGAGTTGGGGAACCACCGCGTATACTCACACCATTTTTTTAATGCCTATTTCCGCATTTACAAGCTTTTTTTAGGAATTATCCAAATTTCCTGATTTTTTGTATGTATTAGCACATGGATCTGACACCTCAGAGCACCTTAAAAAAAATTGAAAAGCTTTATGAGGACCTCCATAATGAGTTGGGGAACCACTACGTATACTCACACCATTTTTTTAACACATATTTCCGCATTTACAGGTTTTTTTAGAAATTACCCAAATTCCTCAAATTTTTGTGTGTATTAATCCATGAATTTTTTGTGATACGTGATTCCGACATGTTTTTGCCGAAATTATGTATGGACATATGTTATGACCCTATTAATAGAGTCAATTAGTCACGAGGGGCAAACAAAACGCATTTTCAAGTTCAAAAGATCCCCAATGTAGGAAAGACTTAATTTACCCTTTATCGTGTGCTATGGTCCATGAATTTGTGGTGATACGTGATCCCGACTTAATTTTGACCAAAAATTTATATGGACATTCATTACGACCTTGTTAATGGATTTAGTTGGCCCTGAGGGGCAAACAGACACATTTTCAAGTTCAAAAGAACTCCAATGTGGGAAAGACCGAATTTTCCATTTTTCGTGTGCTATAGTCCATAAATTTTTGGTGATATGTGATCCCGACTTGTTTTTGGACGAATTTTTGTATGGACGTTCGTTACGACCTTATTAATGGTGTCAGGTTTTTTCTGAAGGGCAAATGGATGCATTTTCAAGTTCAAAAAAGCCCAATGCAGAAAAGACCAAATTTACCATTTTTCGTGTACTATATAGTCTATGAATTTTTAATGATATGTGATCCCGACTTGTTTTTGGCCAAAAAATTTTTTGGACGTCCGTTAAGACCTTATTAATGGAGTCAGTTGGTCCAGAGGGGAAAACAGACACATTTTCAAATTCGAAAGAGCCCCAATGCGGGAAAGATAGAATTTACCATTTTCGTGTGCTATAGTCCATGAATTTTTGGTGATACGTGATCCTGACTTGTTTTTTACCAAATATTTTTATGGACTTCCGTAGTGACCTTATTAATGGAATCAGTTTGTCATGAGGGGCAAACAGACGCATTTTCGAGTTCAAAAGAACCACAATGCGTGAAAGATCAAATTTACCATTTTTTTGTGCTATAGTCCATGGATTTTTGGTGATTCGTGATCCTGACTTTTTTTTTGGCCGAAATTTTTTATGGACATTCGTTAAGATGGATCCATGGGCTAGTACATAAGAAAAACCAAGAAAGCCGCGTAATTCCTAAAAGTTAGATTGTACATGCAGAATATGCTTGAAAAAAGGGTAGGACGGTACGTAACGCTTCCCCTACTTGTTACGGAGGTCCTAATAAATATCTTTAAGAAATAAATTTTGGATGTTCAAAGCGTCAGATCATGGGCTAATACACACGAAAAACCAAAAATATCGCATAATTTCTAAAAGTGGCTTGTAAATGCGAAAATGTCTAAAAAAATGATAGGATTGTACGTACCACTTCCCCAACTCATTATGGAGGTCGTTATAAAGTTTTTTTTGAAAAAAAATTGGGGTTTTCCAAATCGCTAGATCCATGGTTCAAAGGGGCAAACATCGACATTTTGAAGTTCAAACGAGGTCCGGAACAAGAATAGGAATTTTTCTATTTTTCGTGTGTTATAGTCCATGAATTTTGGGTAACATGTGCGCCCAACGTTTTTTTGTTTGAACTTTTTTGTGGACGTCCGTGACGATCTATTTAATGGCATGCATTGGTTCGGAGGGCAAACATCGGCATTCTCAAGTTCAAACGAGGCATGAAATGAGAAATAGAGATTTTTCCATTATTCGTGACAGTCCATGGATTTTGGGTTATATGTGAGTCCAACGACTTTTTGACTGAATTTTTTTGTGGGCATCGTGACGACCTATTTAATGGCGTGCATTGGTTCGGATGGGTAAACGTCAACATTTTCTAGTTCAAACGAGGCTCGGTACGGGCAGGGGCGGATTTATTAAGGGGTGTGGGGGTGCCACGCCACCCCCGAACTTCGACGGAAACTCTATATATACATAGGTATATATATATAATATTTATATAAATATAAAGCATGTCACCCAGAGAACAAAATTGGCTTGTGGTGTCATGGTAGGAGGGCAACTTTAGAAGGCTGATGTCGCAGGTTCGAATCCCATTTGTACCTATTTTTTTGAGAAATTTGTTGCAAACGTTTTTTTAAGAAAAAGGAAATTGTTGCACACGTTCTTTTAAGAAAAATTAGAGAACTAAAATTATTTATATCGAAAAGATGAATAATTTAATCAAATATAAAATTAATTTAATCGATAAGTCTATTTGGCACCCACGGATTCTAAATCCTGGATCCGCCACTAGGTACGGGACATAGGATTTTTTCCATTTTTCATGTGTTATAGTCAATGGAGTTTGGGTGGTATGCGTCTGGTGGTTTTTTTACCGAAATCCATATTTTTCAAATATTCATGTACTAACAAACACGAAAAATTGAGAAAATCGTTTAATTCTTCTTGAGTAGCCCTAAATGCTGAAAAGGAGGGTTGGATCATGGTGAGGCTATAGGTATTATTCTCCTACGTCATTACGGAGGGTCATGTAAAGGTTTTTTCCAAAAAAAAAATGTCTGAAATCCATATCACCAAAAAAATCATATACTAACACACAAATATTTTTTTTGAGAAAATTGTCTAATTCATGTTGAGTGGACCCCTAAATACTAAAAAAAAGTGGTGTGAATCATGGTGAGGCTATAGGTAATGTTCCCCTAGGTCATTAAGGAATACGGAGGGTCCTGTAAAGTTTTTACAAAAAAAAAAAATGTCAAATTCATATCACCAAAAAATCATGTACTAACACACAGGAAAAACAAAGAAAATCACCTAATTCACGAAAAATGCTAAAAATGTGATGTAAATCCTTTAGAGGCTATGGGTATCGTTCACTAGGTCATCGTTGATGGTACGAATAAATTGGGGGCACAAAATCATTTATCCATTTATTAATATTCATGGACTAATACACACGAAAAACTAAGAAAAATTTGAGTTCTTATCTCATGTTCTTGAAATGCTAAGAAAGTGGTGTATATCCTATAAAGGCTATGAGCGTCGTTCACTAGGTCATTACGGATGCTAGCAAAATATTTGGATGCTAAAAAATCTGATTAGTCATATTTTCAAAATTTTATGGGCTAATACACATAAAAACTGAGAAAAACCTAAATTACTGTTTTGTGATCCCAAAAAAAAAAATCAACGACTAATACACACGAAAAATTAAAAAATTGAATTTCTAATTTGCATCTTCTAAACGGTAAAAAAAAAAAGTCGTGTAGATTCTATAGAGGCTATAGGCATCCTTTACTAGGTCATTACGAATGTTAGCAAACAATTTGGATGCTAAAAAATTCAATTAGTCATGTAAATATTGTTCACTAAGTCATTATAGATGAACCCACAAATTTGAGGTCAAATAAAGTTGATCAGTTGAAAAAATTCATAAACTAATACAAATTAAAAGAAGGTAAGGAATACAACAAAATATCATATCGATAAACTTAAAAGTGCACGAATTTTAACCAACTTACCTCCTCTTTAACTCAACATATATAAAAAATTTCTTTTAGTAAGCCTTATGCATTGCGAATCTAAATTAAATGCAGAGCCAATCGTTTCGCACCAATTTACTAGAACATCATCATAACTTTACTATTTCAAATACCAAATGAATAAACAGAAAAATAAGTTAAAAGGAATTAATTGCCATGTAAACATACACAAATCATGATCAAATTTAACCTCTCTTAACAGGATCAAAGTTGGAGACACCAATAATAGCACCAATTATAGCACCAAGCACAACTCCACCAGACACAATGCTAAGTAAGAAGTTCTTGAGTGATGGTGACAAACCCTCAGCAGCTTGTGCTACATCAGGTACAACCATTGATGCTGTGAGTACACCTGTTGTCAACCCTACCATTGCTTTTTCCTTAATTGAAGAGGCCTTGATGACTACAAACTTTTTTGAAGTTGCAATTTGTTTTGAAGTCCTAATTGGCAATGGCTTGAAAAAAGCTTCAATAATTGGTTGCTTGTTTTGGGTTGTGTAAGTTAGTGGCATTGCCATTGAAACTATTGAAGAAGTAGCCATTTCTTTTGCTCTCAAGAATTACAAAACAAAAGTTAAAAGGATTATGGTATTGGTAGTAATATGATGTGATTTTGAGAGGAAAAGGGGCCACTTAGATTGAGAGGATAAAGAGAGGATTTTTAATGAGAGGTGGAGAATTGAAATTTGGTGTTGGCATATTTTTGTTTTGTTCTATGTGGCTGATTTTTATTGGTTATATTGGATATGGTTATCTTATTAGAAGGTTGTCATAACTTTATATCCACGTAGGCTGAAAAAAGATCCATGGTTGCATCAAATTTTTGAGGACTTCAAGTGTTCGTTTGATCATGAATATTTTTTTTAAGGAAATATGAATCCCCCACTACCCGCCATCACCACCACACCCCCTTCCCCTCCTTTTTTAAAAATTTGATTGTATATGAAAAAATTGTTAATTCTTAGTAGATGTAACATTAGAATTTGGCTCGTCTTGATGTACAGTAATAATTAGTGATAGTCGTGATTGGTGAAGATGATTGGCAGTAATGGTTCGTGGAGGTATAGTCAAAGTCTAATAGAATGGTTGTATACTTATGAGTGATGGTAAAAGTGATTGGTGACGATGGTTAATAATTTTGATTATATAATGAAAGTTGGCGATAAAATTGAAAAAAAAAAAAACTAGTTTTATGTGTCTCGTATGCATCTTTTTATATTATATTTAAAATGAGTTTCTAATCCTACTTTTTGCTTTAGCTTTAATGGCATTCTTATATAATGACATGTTTAAGATCATAAATTTCAAAACGTTGGGTATGCTAGGAGAGATACAAGTGGGAGTGACCCTCGTGGCAGTCAAGATGAGAGAGATAAGGCTGAGATGGTTTGAACATGTCTAGAGAAGATGCACATATGCTCTAATAAGGAGGTGTGAGAGGTTGACAAGACATAGCACACTAGCAGCTCATCGAGGAGAGGCTCAAAATAGGAGGATATGGAGGTCGAGTATTAGAGTAAAAGGTTAGTAGATAGTTGAGCGATGTCTAATCTCCCTTGCCAGTTTTGGTATTATTAGTTTATTACACTTCTATCTTATCGTCCGATTTTTATTATTACATGTTGATTCATTTATTTCAATTATCAATCGTTTTATTTGTTGTTGCTACTTGCTAGTGTTTCTCTTTAGCATTATATTCACCATGACTTCTCCATTACTATATTTTTTTTATGCTTGAATTTGATATGCTTAATTGAGCTGAGAGTTGATCGGAAATAACCTCTCTACCTGCATAAAGAAGAGTTAGGTTGCGTAGTTACCACCCTCCTCAAATCTAACTGGTAGGATTACACAGGATATGATATTATTGTGTAAGAGCATCGAATTCAAAAGTATTTTACATTCTAAATTTCATGCTAAGTTAAACTAAGATACATAAATTAAAGATCTTTTATTAAGATTTAACTTTAAGCCACAACTTTCATTAAACTACCACTGATCACACAAGAAAAAAATGTTAAGAATTTCTAGATATATAGTGAAGTAAGAAGGAAAGAAAAAAATTTGCGAAAAACCACAGATTTACATAATGTATTTTGGCTTATCCAACTCCAAAGCTAGCATTCATGAGTTGCTAGTCTTCAGAGAGAGGGTCGAGAAGTACCATGCATGGTTGACCTGTCCTTTCTTTCTATCAATCTCACCACATTGTAGCTTAACTTGTTCTCTCGATAACTGACGGGTCTGTGTAATTACATTTTAAATGATTTGATAGTGTAAAGATTTTTCACACTAGTGTACATACACTAGACCCATACTAAAATAAAGGCATTTGTGTATTTAAGGAAAAATTAAAACTAAAATTTAAACACTACCAAGGAGTGTAGTAGGATGGACGAGATTCTCCACCCTCAACTATATACAATTCTTATGTTCAAGTATTATAAGTGGAGAAACATATGATATGGAGCACTTCTTTTAATGAGCCATACACATTGCAAATCTAAATCAATCGTATCGTAAACTATTTCACACGATCTTAAGAGAGACTAGTTTCACCATGGAGCATTATTACGAGCATTTACTATTTCGAATATCAAATGAATAAATCGAAAAAAAAGCTAGGGAATTAAATTGGCCATGCTAACATAGACAAAACAATACTTGAAAACCAAACAATATCATATATATATAGATACAATCAATTAAAGAAAAGGCACAAAATTAACCCCTCTTAACAGGATCAAAGTTGGAGACACCAATAATAGCACCAATAATAGCACCAAGCACAACTCCACCAGACACAATGCTAAGTAAGAAGTTCTTAAGTGATGGTGACAAACTCTCAGCAGCTTGTGCTACATCAGGTACAACCATTGATGCTGTGAGTACACCTGTTGTCAACCCTACCACTGCTTTTTCCTTAATTGAAGAGGCCTTGATGAGTACAAACTTTTTTGAAGTTGCAATTTGTTTTGAAGGCCTAATTGGTAATGGCTTGAAAAAACCTTCAACAATTGGTTGTTTCTTTTGGCTTTTGCAAGTTAGTGGCATTGCCATTGAAACTATTGAAGAAGTAGCCATTTCTTTTGCCTTTTTGCTCTCAAGAATTACAAAAACAAAGTTAAAGGAGTATGGTATTGGTAATGTGATGTGATTTTGTATAGAGATGATAAAGAGAGGATTTTTAATGAGAGGTGGAAAATTGAAATTTGGAGTTGGCATATTTTGCTTTGTCCTATGTGGCTGGTTCTTATTGGCTATTGGCTATGTGGTGGATAAGGTTATCTTATTGTAAGGTTGACATAATTTTATGTTGAGAAAGCACCTATGGTCAAAGTTTGGGGACTCCAAAACTTCCTAGTTGAAGCATATGAGAATGAGGAAATATGAAACATTTATTTTTGTAATTTAATTATTTGAATGCATTGCTTAGTATTAAAATTATTTCAAAATTTAAACAATGGATGATTAATTTTTTGTATAGTTAAAACTATTTATTTTTTCAATGTCTGAATATGTATAATTTATCTTTATTTAAAAATTAAAATTAATAGAAATACATTTTAAATATAATTAATTAAATATTATAATCACAAAATATTAGAAAAAAAATTAATTTTCATGTAGTAAGGTGATATTGGTGGAGGAGGTAGATAGTGATGATTGTACAATAATGACTAGTTGGTGATTGACGGTGGTGGATGGTGTGCAGTAATAAGTGGTCATGGTTGGTGGAGGTTGTCGACAGTAATGATTGATGGTGGTATAGGTAAAGTCAAAGGTAATAATTGTTGAATGATGACTATCAATAAAGAGTAATTAGTAGTAATGACCGATGATTCTGTCATTTGGTTGCGTGGCAGAAGCTAACAATGGTGGTTGTCAACAGAATTGATTGACCATGTGAGGGTCGATATACGCGATAGTGTTGTAAATGTTGGAAATTATGATAGGATATTTGGTCTCTATTCATAAATAAATTTTTGACTTGTTAAGACCAACTTACATTTTTTTATTGAATTTGTGAATTTGACAAAGCCAAATTTCAGATATTTTTACTTGAAGTTGTGACCTTGACAAGACTTCAGATATATAATGATTTTTCGAAGTTAACCTTAAATATTTTTTTACTGAAGTTGTGGACTTTATAAGGTCAAACTTCGAACATTTTTTACTGAAGTTATAATCTTGCCTAGAGCCCTAGACTATATAATAGCTAATCAATGCCTAACTTCAGACATTTTGTGGTGAATGTAGCCTTGGTAATTAAGAACAACTTCAAAAGTTTTTGTTTTTGTCTGAAGTTGTGTGGCCTTGGCAAGGCCAAACTTTGAATATTATTGTCTGAAATTTAGCTTGAAAGTATCAAATTCAGATATTTTTATCTGAAGTTTGGCTTGACAATCTCAAAATTTTAACTTTGACATAATGTTTCACTCATGATACCTTTAATGCGTGAAGTTTGACTTTCACTTGGTGTTTCACTCATGATACCTTTATTTTACTTCACTCATTGTACAGTCAAAACATTTTTTTTAAAACTAGGTACAACTTATTCCTTTTCACTCATGCATTTTATTATTTTGTCTTATAATAGACACTAATTTTTTTAGCAAGAGGTATTATATGAACCCCTTGTTTCAACGTAGCTCCGCCACTGCTTTTAGTGTATGCACACTAATCCCAAATCAAAACTAAAGCATTCACATATTTCTAGCAAAATTACAACCAAGGAATTACCACCGAGTAGTGTGATAAGATGAACGAGAATCATGTATATCTAGTAAAATGGACATACATATCTTAGGTTTGAGTTGTATAAATGAAAAAAATCATGATATGAATCGCTTCTTTTAGTGAATCCTAAACATTCCAAATGTGAATTAACTATATAGTAAACTCTTTTGCGCTATCTTAATAGAGCCTATCAAGAGCACTATGACGAGTCTTTACTGTTTCGAATATCAAGATGATTAAACCAAAAAATAAGCTAAAAAGAATTAAACATACACAAAATCATACTTGAAAACCAAACAATATCATTTATATAGAAAGAAAGCACACAAAATTAACCCCTCTTAACAGGATCAAAATTGGAGACACCAATAATAGCACCAATAATAGCACCAAGCACAACTCCACCAGACACAATGCTAAGCAAGAAGTTCTTGAGTGATGGTGACAAACCCTCAGCAGCTTGTGCTACATCAGGTACAACCATTGATGCTGTGAGTACACCTGTTGTCAACCCTACCATTGCTTTTTCCTTAATTGAAGAGGCCTTGATGACTACAAACTTTTTTGAAGTTGTAATTTGTTTTGAAGGTCTAATTGGCAATGGCTTGAAAAAAGCTTCAACAATTGGTTGCTTGTTTTGGGTTGTGTAAGTTAGTGGCATTGCCATTGAAACTATTGAAGAAGTAGAAGCCATTATTATTATTTTGCCTTAATTTTTCTTCTTTTGATGAGTTGTTCTATGTCTCTATATTCTTGTGTTGTTTGCTGAGATATGTAAGTTGTGCTTTTGAGAGCCATTAAGATATGAGAGGTGGAAAATGGGGCAATTGGTGTTGCACATCTCTTCTTTATGTCCTACGTGGGGATTCTTCACTTGTCTATGGTGGATAACCTTATCTCATTGCAATCCCTATCATAATTTTAAGTTTAGTAGTAGTAGCAGCAACAGAGGCGGAGCTAGAATTTAAAGTTTATGGATTCAAAATTCTAGCCCTTTTGTTACCTCCTCCTAAGAACTTTCACTTTTTTCTCCCTTGATGACTGACGGACCACAATCTTGGGGTTGGAGGTGAAAAGTGTTTACTATCTACGCAACTCTCTCTTGTTAATTCTAGTCATTTTAAGTTATTGAGTTCTAAATTAATAGTTTATACTTTATACATATTGAATAAATTTCTTATGTCAAATACAGGATTTGAAACAAAGTTGCTAGGTTTGATTAAACCGTATATCGAAGACTAGCTAGCTATATCCATGTCCATTAGCGTAACGAAATTAGTACACTATCAGAGCACCCAAAAAAGATAGGTACAAGTAATTAAGCCTTCAAAAATGTGAAGTCTTTAATCTTGTAGATTGGTCCCTCGATTATTGATAAACTATTATTTTGGTTCAATTTAAGTGTACACGTGTAATCCATCTACCCCGCGAATCTTTATATTGGACTAAGGATCATATAGCTTCAACAATGAAATAAATACGAAAAAGGGGTCCAAAAAAATATCCCTAATGTATTAAAAATGACAACACAAAGTTGCCCTTCTTCCAATTATTAGGCACAAATTGTCCTTAAAGTTAATTAAATCTCCACATATGTCATCTTATAATTACATTAAAAGGGTTAACATTTTAACCCCAAAAGTGAGCGTCATGAAATTCATACCCTTTTCAAGAGGGGTATGAATTGGAGATGTGGAAGATATATTGGTCGAAGCTTCTTTCAAGAAGTTTTCATTTCTTCAAGAACTTCATGGACAGTCAGACACTATCAATATCTGAGTGAGGAGTCGTAATTGATTGGAAAGTGGCTTTCTTTACTTTAGGAGCCACCGCCATCGTCATAAGCAATGGAGAACACTATTAAACGGCCACAAAAACACTAAAAATGGATAAACATATTGAAATAGGAAGGGTGAATCTTAGTAGCTCAGTTGACTGACTATCTAAACTTTCACCTTGCTAGTGAGGGTTCGATTCCTCACTTGTAACCTCTTTCCCTTCCCTGACTTCTAATTATTTTATTTCATTTTTTGAAAAGAAAGGTGAAATAGGAAGGGAGTATATTACATCAAGAGGGGACAGAAAAAACTATTATAATATTTACCTAAAGATACACAACCTACCAAAAGATAAGCTTCACAAAGTAAATTAAAATCAAATTATCCATCAAACTTCCTGTTAAAAATGACAAAATTGGAGCTATAAAATCGACTTTGCTTGAAAAGTGACAGCAAATGTAGATGTCAATTTATTTGTCTTCTTCATTTGATTTCATGTTTCATCGCAGTTTATTTATTTAACCAGCCTACAATATTCCTTCTTTATACTCCTTTGATTCCACGGCTTCATAATTAATAGTAGTTCATTATTTTTTTCCTCTATAAAAGTTAAAACATCAAACAGATAAAATCAAATTTCTTCCTTATAAGAATTTAAGTTATATACATTAATGGTGTAAAAATATTTACACAATCATATGTACCTGTAAGGATGGTATGTAACCTATTATCACAAATTGAATTCCACAAAGTATAAGAAAATAATATTATTATTAATATTATCCAAGTAAATAACACTCCCTCCAGGACAATACAAATATTTATGACTTGTTTTAGACGACAAGTACTAAAAGTACGCAAGGTATACTATCAGATCACTTGAAGAAATAACTGAAGAACTGCCCATAAGAAGTGGAACTACTAAGCTGATAAATTAGACAGGTTAAAATGCACATATAGTACTTTTTTTTCTACCTCTTGTGTAATACAAGTTAAATTCGTAGTAATATTATACTACTTTACTTGGTTATATATATCACTAGTTGGTGAATCAAATCTATCTCCTCATAATATTTGCTTCTCAAACAAAAAGCTTCAACTAATCAACCATGCCAGAAGCTCCTATGCCGCTTTATATTCCTTCATACTCTCCTCCAAAACAATTGAACTTACCCAGTTTGTATTGCGCTCTTATCATTGTAGGAACAGCAGTTTTCCTGCTTGGTCTCTACAATTTCATTCACACTCGATGGTGCAACGAAAACAACCACACGAATCAGTCTCTTGATCAAAACACCATCCAGGTTCCTAATAACCTTAACGTGAACACAGTGTCCAGTTTCAGGTACAAGAAAGAAGGAGGAAATCAACAGGAAAAGAACAGTGATTATGAGTGTGCTGTGTGTTTATCAGCTTTCGAAGAAGGGGAAGAAGTGAAGCAACTTCCAATATGCAAACATTCTTTTCATGCTTCTTGCATTGATATGTGGCTTTATTCTCATTTGGACTGCCCTTTGTGTCGTTCTCCGGTGGAGCCACCAGTGCTTCACCGGAATAGTTTCACAAGGCAAGAGGAAAGTTCTCGAGATGGGTTGATAGTTCAAGACAGTTCAGTTTAGTTTATTTTCTTTCATTTCATTTTGATTATTTTTTTTCATAAAGGTATCTTCTTTCATTTCATTTTTGTGTTATGATAGTTTTTGTTTCTAGGAAATATTGTTTTGCATGAAGACGTTCCTTGATGAGGGGATCCCAGTGGGTGTGGTAATAGAAAAAGATGATAGTTGCACCCAAGTCCAGTGTTGTGAAAGGCAATCACCTCTCGCCATTCGCCTCGTCGCCAATGGCGAGAGGCGAGGCAAGACGACCCTTCGTCACCTATTAGCTTAGTGGCGAGGCAATCTTCAAAGGTGACAAAGGCGAAAGGCGAAAAAGGCATCGCCTTGCATTGCCTTTTATATTGTTAAAAAAAGAAAAGAGACCGATTTAGGATTTAAAAGTTAAAAGGTAATGTTAGGATTTTCTTTCCATATTTGAACAGTTGGACTCTTAGACAATGACTCCGGCTCCAACCTATCGACTCGACTAGACTTCTCCAGCGAATCCAAAGTCCAACCAATACGTATTTCTTCTTCAGATTTCTTCTTCATCTGTTTCTTTTTCTTTCTTCTTCTGCAGACTTTAGACTTCATCTGTTTCCTTTTCTTTCGTCTTCTGCAGACTTAAAGAGTAACTTCTACCTCTCTTTTTTCCTCAATTCTGACTTTTGTTTTGTGTTTTTCTCATTCAAGTTCTAAACTTTTAGTGTGTACTATCTACTTCCAATTTTTTAATTGAATTTGCTAATATTTATTGCTATTAAGATTTTGATTATTTATATATGCAATTAAATATTTTATTTTTTTTGTATTAATTGATGCCGCACTTCAAAAAGTGAAGTGAGTGCCTTGCTACTCACCTCGCAGTGAGGAGACCCATGTCGCCTTTTGTCATCCAAAACACTGCACCCAACGTGACTTGATAGTCAATGAAGGGAGTTGGAAATGATGAGGTTTCAAGTTCAAATTCCCAAAAACAAAAACATAAAGTGATTCCTTCCAATCATTGGTGGATAGAGTTATTAATACCTATGCTAGTGGGAGATATCACTTAGCCCATGGAATTAGTCTCTCTTTTGATTTACTTGTGGAATTAGTCAAGATGTGCATAAATTGGCCCAGCCCGAACACCAGGTTATAGAAAAAGAAGAGAAAGATGATAGTTACAGGAAAATGCTTGTGTTCTATGATGTGAAAAAATGATTACCTGTAACAAGTTGTGGCAGATTTGATTTTTTGGAATATAATACAAGATTGTTACCTTCTCAAAAAAAAAAAAAAATAGAAAGCATAGGGCATGCTATGTTTTGCAAATTGCAATGACAGACGCAATGCCTGATCATGAATTCCAGAATTTTCACAAATATTACAAGACCATATCAAGTTTCCAATTCATTCTACAAACAATTTACATTTTCCTCAAATTGTCTAACCTTGCTTGCAGATCACTGTCTATCCCACCATCGTCATTGTCAGTTGCCTCAGCTTGTGCAACCTTGCCTTTAGCTGCTGGAGCAGCCACCGCAGAAGAAGGAGCATTGACAAGCTGTCATTAATTCAAGGACCATAAGTAATTAGAGCATTGCAAACATATCATATACATCCAAATAGGTGTAACCAAAGAGTGGTAAAATACCTCATTGTTGATATTAATTCCAATCTCATCAAGGACCTGGCTCACCAACTCTTCAGTTTCTTCTTCTTCCTCATCTCCTTCCAAAGCATCATCAATGGCATCTCCCATCACCTCACTCACCATTTCCATCTTTTCATTTTGCATCTCAAATTCTTGCATTATTCTCTGCAATGCCGGCAAATTCATCTGCCTGTTCATCTGTCCCATTGCCTTTGTAACGCCTTTCATTGCTTCACCCATTGCTTGTGTTGATTTCAAAGTCTGATACCAATGATAATATTTGGGGTATTTGGGAAAGAAAAATAAAGAGTTAGGAAACAATTGATTTTTCAAGACAACCAATTATATGCAATTGAAAATCAACCATGTTAGGAACTCTTAATCAATCATTCACACAGCATAAATATTTTTGTCAACCAGTTTGCATATGCCTAAACAGTTTGAATGTGAAGAGAATAAATCATTATCAGGAAATGTGAGTAGTTCCCTTGCAACACCAAAAACAGAAGTGGATCCAGGACTTAACCCTTATGTGTTCAATCCTTTAAGATTCTTAGGATTGAACACATTGTAATTTTAAAATTATGAGTTCATACCTACTATTAATTGCAATTATAAACTACTTTTGCACAAAAATTTATGCTCTACGTCGAAAATAATGAGTTCAGATGAACCTAGTGCCGCCATTTGTCTCCGCAACTGATGGAGAAGCTTTCCCAATTTTCCATTAACTGGTGACGGGAACTTACTGTTAAGATTGCAGAGTTTACTCCAGAGGAGGGAAGGAATAAATCAAGGATACTGTTTTGCAAATATTAAGCTTTGTAAACAACAGTCGAACGTATTTTATTCTCAATAAAGCTAACACTTCTCAAAAGCAAAACAGTAGCAATAGTAACAACAGCAAGAAAAACTAACGATAATGTCACTGATAATGATGTCCATAACTACCTGAATTCTGAGGGAGACACCTTGAAGTTGGGACTTAAGCTTGTAAAATTTTTCAATCTGATGCCTTGTTCTGATAAGATCTTTCGCCATCACCTTCACAGCGCCCTAGAATCAAAAGAACTTCAAATCACAATGGGTTTAAATATTGTTGTTAATCCTATATATTTCCTTGCACTATCTATAGAATAATACATTACTGAATTCAAGAAACAAAAGTGACAAAGTAGCCAGTGCCTTTTTCCAAGACTCGATGCACTTGCACTAACTGCATAATAGATTTTCTGTTCAACTAATTGAACCAAAGTAAAGCTTAACTAGAAAACATAAGAGCTGGTGCTTTTTGGGTTCAACTCTGTGCAATGTTTGATTAACATTAACTACAGTACAGGCCTTCTTCAGCACTTCGTTACGTACAGCTAACTTTTAGTAATAGTTCAAGCAACTAGAATACTAATAACAGAAGTGCATGATAGGCTCCACCATCATAGAATAACCTACCTCTTAAAAAATCACAGCATGTGTGCCATTGATTTGAAAAAGTAAAGAGGCAAATAAAAAAGTTGTAAAAAGTACTCTTTACTAAGTGGGGTTTAGATCCAGACAGAAGACATACCATCTGTCCTTGCTTTGCACTTTTCTTTATCTCTGCAATTAGTTTCTTTTCTTGTGTTTGTAAGCCCTGTCTCTCCCTTTCTATTTCTCGGATAGATTTATCAAGCATGCGCTTGTTATCACGCAGGAGTTCTGCAAATGAAAATAAAACATTAGAAACCAATGCAAGGAAATCCTTCAGAGAGGACTAACAAAAATCACATCCCATCAAATTCCAAGGGAACAACATAGAACAGTATCATGCACTGATTTATATAAGAAACAACAAAATGGGGAAATTAGCAAGTAAAATTCCTGAGAATTAGCAAGAAAAGCTGTATTCTAGGGATTTCAAAACTAGTTCTCTATAAAAGAAAAGTGACATATTAAACTTAACAAATATATAAGAAAATAAACGATGTGGGGAATCCCACATTGCCGTAATATTATTACCACATGCAGAGACTTTGAAAAATTTAGGAGAGGTGCATAGATAAATTTAAATTTCACAAAGATAATTAAAAGTTCCCAAATCGCTCCTAAACAGATTGAGTTAATGGTAGTTTTTCCAACAACAATGAACTTCCCACTCGCAGTGTAATAAAATTTTGAGAAGTAATGGATAGAGATAAGGTCTAAGAGATGCAAATACCCTGGTAACGTTTCCAGCATCAAAAAAAATCTAAAATCAAATTCCTCCATAACCCCAAGTCCCAAAAAAACAACGAGATTTTGTATAGACTTGCAGAAAACAAGTGAGGGATAATAACAATAGGTTCAGACAAGGACGGGGAAAACAAAATATTTGTAATTTGTAAAGATAGCATTTGGGATCTAAAATCACTCAAGGTAAGAAAAATATGGAGCTTGCTCTGATAAGTAAGCAGGTAAACCAGACACAAAAATAACACCGAACTAGGTATTAAGGCATTTCATTAGTAGGAGGTGACTTCCAAAAGAAATAGGCAGCATGAGCGCACACACATACACAGACAGAACATGCAATAGAAAAGCACCTGCACTTATCTGTATCAAGTTGGTATTCATTTTCTTTTATTTTTTTGGGTGTCAACGTAGTCTACCATGTGCAGTTGAACAAGACCAAGACCAACACAAAATTGGTGTTTAAGGTTTAGCAGTAAAAAGTATAAACCAGAGCTTTCAAGTTTTAAGCCTTCTTGGCCTTATGGCTAAGATCAAGTGTAGTATATGTCATTGTCAGTTTAGTATGAGATATATGGGACAACACCCACGATGTCCACTCAATCTTTTACAGAAAGAAACTTCCAACATTAAATTTGAGTAAGAAAATGCTCACAATCAGCAAAATAAAAAAACTCCAACCATTATACAATCTAGACAATGGAATACGCATAACCATGAATCATTTGGAGCACAATAATGTCTTCCTCAAATACCATCTGAAGAATGCCAAACCTTAAAAAGACAGGACATTAAGGTGGCCAGACGGCCAGACCCAACCTCTTGCCATCACTCTAGCAAAATTTAAACTTAAAACATTCTAAATAAGAAACTTCATCATCCAAAGTCCACCTATGCATCATTTGTTTTTCATCTAAACTCACTAAACAAAAGCGTCAAAACCGGATAACTAAAACTCACATCAAATAGAGAATTTACAAAATTATGAGCCAACGGTGTCGAGTAAAAAAAATTATCGATTTTACCATACTTCCCAACAATTAAAGGTGATCATGTGCCAATTCACATAGATCACAGAAACACATCACGAAACAGGAAATTTTCAAAAAGCAATAACTTCATTGAATAAATAAAAACAGGACACTAAGGCAACCACAGCCAAACTTTTGCCATCACTAGCAAAATTTAAACTTCAAACATTCTAAGTAAAAAGAAAAAATCATTATCCTAAGTCCACTTATGCATCATTTTCTTTCCCTAAGCTCACTAAACAAAAAGCATCAAAACCGGCTATACCTAATTTCTCATCAAATATAAGATCCAGCAGTTTAAAGTCACACTTATCAATTTTACCATACTTCCCAACAATTCCAGGTGATCACATCTCAATTCACAAAGGTTGCCACAGCCAAACTTTTGCCATCACTCCAGCAAAATTAAACATTTAAACACTCTAAATTTTTAAAAAATCATCATCCTAAATCCACTTATGCATCATTTCCTTTCCCTAAACTCACTAAACAAAAGCATCAAAACCTCATATACCTAATTTCTCATCAAATAAGAGAATCTACAATTACAAGCCAACGGTTTAAAGTCAAAACTTATCAATTTCACCATATGTTCCAACAATTCGATGTTATCACATCTCAAATTCACATAGATCGCCAAAACAGGAATTTTCAAACCGCAATAAATTCATCGAAATAACAGTAAACAAAACATCAATTCGATCGATATCAAACATAAAATTTCTGATAAGAAACCGAACCTGCTGGAGTTTTTCTCTTGCCGAATAGGAAACTCATCGTGATTGATCGATCGGCGATTGAATATTTCCTCTTCTTCTGAAAAACCGGTATAGTATTTCGGATTTATTGACGGAAGAAAAAGGGGAAAGTGTGGGGTTTTTGGGTTAAAGAATAGTCTTTTATGTACTACGCGGCAATAGTGGTTACTGAATCCATTCTACAACACGGCGAAGTCAGTGCGCGAATCCCAAAACGAAGTTTCCGGTCAGAGATGGGCTTTGTCTAATGGGCCGTGTATTGGACTCCAACTTTGCAATGGACGGGCTCAGGCCCATTGTGAACTTCACAATACTCGATTTTGAATATAATTTCATGGATTATGGACCCCCCTATCGCGTAGTTTAAATTCATATATATATATATATTTGCGAAAATTTCATATATAACATATATTATAGTATTATTTTCGAGCTATAGCAGTAGAGTTTCAGTTTCAAGTTATTGCATTTAAAATTTCAGGTTTTAACAAATTCACCAAAAAGAGAAATATTTTATTAATTGGAAAAAAACTGTAAAAAAAATAAATAAATAAACAAAATTGTTTTTTTTTTAAAAACAATAAATTAAAAGACTGAATTTGTGGGTTGTTATTTAATTTGAAATTATTATAGATAATTAATGATTAGCACTACATAAGGAATCCAAACAAATTAACATTATTTTTTATCCTTAATTAACTCAATTTCATTAAAATTAAATCTAATCAGATCATTTCCTTCTTTTCATCAAAGTTTCTCTCTCTTCATTCTTCATCCAAAAAAAATAATCTCAGGAACGAATAGTTGAATATTTTTTTCATTGAAAAAATTGATTTTATTGATATGGACAATTGCGTATCAATTTTAATTAAACACGAGGAAGATGGGATCATTCGGGTAAGTATTTAGTATTGTTTATTGTTTGTTTTTAAGTTGAGTTGAAACGAAAAATTGTTTTGTTTAACTGAAAATGTTGTAAAAATGTATAATATTAGTGATTTTAAGTTTTTGTGATTGTTTTGTGTATTTTTTCTTAAATTATAAAGTGATTGTATATTTGCGAATGAATTTAATAGAATTTTTGGAAAGAAATCTGTAAGAAAAATGTGTTAAGTTATATGTAAACAAAATTATTTGGATTTTTTGACAAATTGTATGACAAGTGGTTTTAGTTGGTATTAAATTCTAAATTTTACTGGATCATATTAGATGTTGTCATTGCTGAAGAAATTAGTGAGTTAGAAATTAATTAGCTGGTATGATTAAAAAAATGTATTTGTAATGAGTGAGTAATTGTTGTATGAAATGTGTATCAAGTGTGTTTGAATGTTGGTATGATATAAGTTGTCTTTGCGACATGTGTATGAAATGTATATTAAGAAAGTATGAATTTCGTTTGTAGTCGTGTCTGATGAAATGTATGAAAAGTTTTTTTTAATGTTGTATTGATGGTGAAATTTTATGTAGACATTTGTGTATAAAGTTTTTTGTTATTAAATAAGTATTTGTTGTATGATTTATGTATTATAGTAGTATGAAAGTGCTTGGAATGTACTATTTGAATGATATTTGTAAGAATTGTTTGTTTAATTAAATATAAAAATTGTTTTGTAATATTCTGTCTGTTTGAATGATATTTATATTTCGAATTGTTTGTTTATAGTCTGATACCTTTTTATTTTTAATGAAACAGGGCATTATGTGGATTTTCAAATGGAAGGGGTTTTATATGATTCTTCTAGTCTTTATAGTGGTCTAGTAAGCGTGATAACATCACAACTTATGATAGATACTAATATAAATGATTTAGAGACAAAATATTTAGTAGATGATCGATGCCCACCTGTTAGAATACACAATGATATTGGTGTGCGTGTTTTCTTAGATAAAAAAAAAGTTAATTTGGATTTCTTTACTAAATATTCATTGTGCATAACATTGAAGAATATAGCAATGGATAATCCGCATTCTCTAGTTGTTGTGAATAGGAGAGGTTCTAATGTTGCTATAACATCAACAAACTTTGATTTATATTCCAACAACGCCATCCGATTAGTAGGAGTGAATTTAGATGAGGTTGTAGATGAAAGTACTGATGAAGACAATGGAGTAATCAGTGATGTTTCTAATTTATTTATAGATGAGAATCAGGTTTACAAGGATAAAGAAACACTTATGGAGGTGGCGTTTCTAATTTATTGTTGTTGAAAATTCCTTGATTTCGAATCGTAATTCTGTACCATTTATTTTAATAACAAACATGTCGTCTCGGACATTTTATTTTTCAAGAATCATCATATTCCTAAGTAATTGACATTGGATCTTTATATGGTGCATCTCATAGAATATACCAAAAGAAGTTTGTTCGAGAAATTGTTGAAATCTCTCTTGCCCAAGAACAGTCAAAAGATCAGCAAACACATTCATGTTGGTACATGAAGACCAGTGGGTGTGTTTCTTCACACCCCATATGATTTAATTTTCATTCAGTTATAATTCTAAAAGCATGCAGAACTTAATAGTCCACATTTCATACACACTTCACACCCATAAAATTCAATTTTCATTGCAGCAATACCATAGTTCAAATACCACACACAATTCATATACAGTATGTTAAGAGACATGACATAAATTATACTCACATTTCACACACACTGCATACACATATTATTCACACACTCTGCATATAAAAATTTCTTTCCAACAATAACCCTTAGTTCATATTTCGCACACATTTCATACACAATGTTTATAAATAAAATGACATACATAATATTCACATTTTCACACAATTTGCATATAAAAATTTCTTTCCAATAATAACCCTTAGTTCATATTTCACACACATTTCATACACAATGTTTATAAAGAAAATGACATACATAATATTCACATTTTCACACACTTTGCATATAAAAATTTCTTTCCAACAATAACCCTTAGTTCATATTTCACACACATTTCATACACAATGTTTATAAAGAAAATGACATACATAATATTCACATTTCACACACACTCCATACACATGATATTCACACACAGTTCATACTTTTATCATTCAAAAATTTCCAGTGGCACCTATACAATACATACTATTTAGAAAAAAATCATACATAATTTTGACATTGCACACACACTGCATACAAAAAATTCCAGGGGCACCTATACACTACACAAATTTCTTTATGCAATAACCATAAGTTTACATTTCATACACATTTCAAACACAATGTTTATGAAGAAAATGATATAAATTATATTCACATTTCACACACACTGCATACA
>JAJOOR010017665.1:0-21067 GCA_036250505.1 Solanum acaule
GGAAGATATTTGAAAATGTAAGTAATGATGCTATTATAGATCGTTTTCAAAATATGAAGTCTCGTCGAGTACAATTGTAAACTGATGATATTTTTTGTGGTAATGTAATTTTTATGTATTGCTCGCTTAGTTATTGTTATTATAAATTTTTTGATATTATCTTTAAAGCAATGATGCACCCGTTTTCTTAAAATCCTGAATTCGCCTCTGCCCACAAATGATTTTTTTTAATTATGGAAAAACTTGAGTTTTGAGTTTTTCATAGTTGGCCACTTTTAGATAGTCAAAAGTGAGTTGAAAATATGTCATAAGTTGTTTTCCAAATTGGATTTAGGATTTTATGGAAAAACACTAATTTTCAAAAGAAAGTGAATAATCATTATGGAAAAACATAATTTTTTTAAATAAAGTGAATAATTTGTATGTCCAAACGGGTTTTGTACTTATTCATATATGGAAAAAACTTAAATTAGAATTATTAATAAATAGGGAATAAAATTAAAAAGAAAAAGAGGAAGTTTGAAACAAAAACGTGTACTCTATTTTTGAATAGTCATGACTTTTTAAGAGAACTCAAAATCTAAAATAGATTACACAAATATATAAAGAATAATTTCTTTTGTAAACAATACTTCTGCCAAATTACAAAAAAAGGTGAGTTTTCATAGCTGTTATATTTGCAACCATTTCTTTCTTTCTATCTATGTAGATTTTTTTTTATTTTTTTTTGTGTGTATGTTGTTTTATCAATTTAAGTAATGCCTTTTTCTCTAAACTTCGTCCAAATTTTGTTACAGCATAAAGTTTTCTCGAATGGATTTCTTTCTGAATTTTCTAGTATTTTGTTAGCCATGTTTTTTATTTTCCTGATCTGATTTGTTTCTTCATTTAATTCATGTTAAGCAGGGAATAGTTCAACAATCAAGAGGAGAGACATAAACACGAGAGACAGAAACACTGATTTCAATCTTTTTTTCTCTTACAATGAAGGACAGTGAGTATGTGATGGTGAGTTAGATTCTTTCAAAATCTAATCTAATTTTGTCATTCAATTTTTCTTCATTTTATTAGCTTGTTCTTTTGCCCTTCGACCTAAGAAGTGTTACTACTTCACCAAGATTATTGTTTATTTCTCCCAACATGAATTTGAAATCATTTTTCATTTATTTTATTTTATCTCTCATTTGGATATAAGAGAATAACATCTACTGATTTATGTATGAAAACACACTCCTTGCCTTTGTAGTAGAGTTAATTTTTGTTATGTTCACTAGATTTTGAATTGATGGTGTTATGTATCAATGTTTAATTTGTAATTGGGTAGTTCCAAATTTGTATGACTTTAATGCTCAATCTAAGTTTGGCATAGACAAACCAAACCATGATTGGAAAAACAAATAATCCTTTTTGATCCCTAATCTGTACTAGGAAAATAAAATTGTTATTCTATTGTAATTTTTTCGAAAAAGTTCATTTATTATTTTTCCATGTTTCTAAAATTAATAAAAAGATTTTCATATGTACATGATATGTTATGTTTAGTGTTTATTATAAGGAGAAAGCTTCACGTAGTGATTCTACTCTTTGTGCTCATTCTAATACTTTGTTTCCAACTTTGAAGCTATTAATATTATCGAAGGAATGTTTTAATTTTCTGTGAACATGAATTCTTTAACTTGTTTTTATTTTGTAATTCTGCAGTATCTTTGGCATGAAACTGAAATGAGAAGGAAAGAAAAGGAGGCCCGAAAAAAAATGATGCAGAAACAAAAATCATATGTAGACAGTGAAGAGAAAAAGGGAGATGATCAACACGGCTCTGTTGAGAAAACAATGATTGACATAGAAGTAAGTGCAATACACTTTAAATTTCACATATCACCCTCAGTTTTTTTTTTTCTTTCTGAGATCAATGTGTGTGCAGCCTGCCAAGGAAGATGCTAGGACTTCTCCTCAACAAAGTGATGCTGTGCAAAGTCCATCAAAAGCAAAACAAGAAAAGGTATTATAACAAAACTTAAGGTTTAATTTACCCCGTTATAGTTGTACTGAGTTCTCAACATGTTGATGAAGATGTTGAGACTTCTGCTCAACAAAATGATGTTCCACAAGAAAAACAACAAAAGGTACATTACTGTCATGCCAACACTAAGAACAAACTCATTATACGTAGACTAGTATGAAAGTTTCTCTGATAATTTTTATTTTTTGAATTTTTTATGCAGATTAAGTGATTCCTTTTGTCTTAGGAGGAGCGTATTATGTTGCCATACATACTCTCGGGTATCAGTTGGTGTCATGATGTTACCAAATACAGTTTTATAATTAGACTGTACTCATTTTAATTTCATCTTTGAAAACTTTGTTGTTAAGTTTCTTATCTGTTTTGCGACAATCTTTTATTAGATCTTATGTTTATTGGAGTTATCGACCTCTTCATAGTTTATATTGCTACCTTTGAGATTACAAACGTTGCATAAGCAGCTCTTTGTTTATCAGACTAACATTTTAATGTAATTTTTGAAAAGCTATTACAAAAGTGTTTAAAATAAGCAATTATGGGATATTTGGCCAAACAGGAGTCAAGATTTCTTGAGAGGACCAGTTAACTATCGTGTGGAAAATAGATACACTGAGCAAATTTGAATTTTCTTACCATTAAAAATCCACTTAGACTTTTTTTTTACCTTTACAAGACAAAGTAATGGTCCAAAACACAGCGATATATTGTTGAAATGTGTGACCATCTCATCTAAATGCTTAAGCTATTAAAGAGAGCACACTTTTATTATTTAATGATATTCACAACTACTACAAGAACACTCCTTTTTGTATCCATTTGCTTCAAGAAAATTTAAGGTGTAAAACAGAATATTTTGGTTCTTCTTTTAACAAAAGATAATGCTTTCTATTTTGAATATTAAAAGTTTTATCTTCTAGTTACTAAATTCAATTTAATTCTTTAACCTCTTTGCATCAGTCTCTGTTAAACAATAATACCTAATTAGAATCCTTAACATCCACATTATGGATCTTTTAATATTAGGGATTTTGTGCTTTTGTGATTTCTTTTAAAACTAGAGATTCTCCAAATATCACAATATCCCTACGCTGACTTGAAAAAAAAAACTTGACAGGTGTTGATACTTTCTTGCTCCCGTTCAAATATATATCACATGAATATTTGTGGATAATATTAGTATAACAACACAAATGAAAAAAAACTACTTAGTTTATTATTTTGGTATGAAGTAATTTGACATTGGAACTAAAATATCAACAAGTAAAAGTTTCAAGAAAGGAATATGTTATTTGATTAAAATAAGAAAGTTATAGTAGTAAAGTGATTTTCCAATTATGAATAAACGTTCAAAATTGTTGATTGGACTTTTTGGAGTTATTTGATTATTCATTTTTATGGCTTTGATAGAAGTAGGTTAAGAAAGATATTAGTTTTCCTCATATATTTTGTAATAATCCTTTTTTAAGGAGGGTTAATTGGTAATTTAATGAATAAAAATAATTATTAAGAGAAGTGGGCCCAGTCCATTCTCTTTATCTATTTTATCACGTTTGGAGTAGAAAACTAGGGTAGTTTAGGAAAGAAATAAGCAGTGGTATTGAGCAATGACTAGAGTGAGTTAGTAGAATTAGATGTGAAACCTGGGATCTGAAATCTGCTAGGAGAAACAGAAAACATTAATTCTATATTATGACAAATTTTATTTCATGATTAGATAATCGTGATGGGGTGGGGGGTCATATGATTAAAGTAATGAGGTGATAATAATGGATTTGGCTCCTGTCCAGTAGCCAATCCGTCCAGTTCCTCCAGTGGACTATTAAAATTATTACACGTGTCACTTAGTATAATAGACGGTTCAGATTCATTTGTTAAAACCAACACATTTAACTACAGTCAACAGTTATGTTTCTTCTTTGCTACCGTCTCTTTGTTCTACTTCTACCTTGAGTAATTTCGCATTAATAAGGAAGAAGAGCAATTGTATACTCACTCAGGCTATCAACTTTTGCAAATTCAAGTGAATAAAAGGTCGCCAATTTGGTTGCTGAAGAAAATGTAGAGTTATGGAGTTTTTTACAATACTATTCCATTGATGAATCTCAATTAAAGTACAATCCTTATCAGTTCTTTTATCTTTTAACTCTATCGTCCTCTTCAAATATGTAAATTTTAAAAAATATATCAAACCCAATTAGTTTATACACCATTGAAATTCCCAATAAGCTTCAATTTGAGCCCTTACTACCTGAGTTAAAATTAATGTTCTTAGATTCTTAAAGGTTAAAGAATTCTTCAGGGTTGTAATTGACGAGATGAAGTTCTCTAAACACTTTAAATTCTTCATCTGACGATATGCTATCTGATTGAGTTTTGATTTGGTGTTGGAATTTTGATAGATTTGGAAGGGAAAGAAGAGGCTTTGGGTCAGGCGGTAGGGAGAGAAAAGGAAAATAGGGTTAATTGTTGACCATAGTTAAATGTGCTGGTTTTAACAAATGAATCTGAACCATCTATTATACTAAGTGACACGTGTAATAATTTTAATAGTCCACTGGTGGAACTGGACGGATTGGCTACTGGACAGGAGCCAAATCCGATAATAATCATCATGAATGGAGTAGCCTTTAGACAATTATGAGTCTAATTTTTTTAAGGAATTTGAAACTTAAGTCATTCTTGGCTATGAACGGGTGTAGCCATAGTAGTTGCTGGGAAATTTCCCTTTCATCTAAAATTATCTTATGTATTGTTTGTCTCTTTGGGAATGCATTGTTAACGTATTGGACAGTTAATTGAGTCATTGTGCTGTGAAGTTCATTGTTATTGTCAATTCATGGTTTAAAGCGTGAGATATTAAGGTTTAGCTCTAAGCTTAAAAGTTAGGAATATTGAGACTTGACTCCGACTAGCATATATTTATTGATATCGTTAATCAATATTTTATTTAGATTGAGGCAATTAATGAGTTTTGTTGTGGTTGGTGTTCTACGCGTGCAAGGTTGTGGAGCTTATCAATAGCGGGGTAATTGAGACTTTAAGCTTTAGTGATTGCTTTTCAAACCTGCTTTGTAAATATATTTTATCTGTCTGGTCCAATATATGTTGGGACAACATGTGCTTGGGAGAATCAGTGATCTTTGATTAACCGCATATATGTATATTGTGAAGAATACTGAATATTCTTTTATAAGTTATGCATGGTTTTATGTTGGATTTTCTTCATTTTCGTGATACAATTACTAAGGGCATACATAGCTCCCGTAATATGTACGGGGCATACTTATGTTGCCGTAATATGTTACGGGTCTTGTACATTGTATTGTAGTATACTTTGGGGCATTATATATGATGTCGTGGACTTTTCGGGTGCTAGGAAGATTTGTTTCACTGTCATTTATGACAAGCTTTAAGTATGGAATGAGTTAGAGATATTTAGTGTCCTTTTTTACCTTTGTTTGGACTTATTGATCATTATATTACGAAATATATTCTTGTGCATATCATTTTGTGTTTGCATTGTTGTGTAGATGCATTTTCTAATACTTGTTTCAGGGATATTAAAGTAGTGGGTCGAGGATCTTACTGGGTTATATTTCTATATAACTGATCACTCCTTACCTGCATGTCTATGCAAATACTATTGCAAAGGATGATGCTAGTGGCTGACGAGTTCATTCGCATGGATTCTGTTGTTGAGGTGAGCCTTCACATTTCTCGTGGAGGCTACTGTTTCAGCTTTATCTATTTATAGTTTATAACTTCTTTTCTTGGGGTTTGCATGCTCAACAGTTGAACTCATGTAACTCCAATAGATGCTTCATGATTTTATTGTGGGATTTGGGCTAGATATATATTATTTAAGTGGTCATTTCTTTTTATAAATCGATACATGATTTTGGTTGGAGAATGATTTTGTTTTAATGAATATTGATGAGCTTTTGAGTTGCCCATATTTTATCTCAGGATTTAGATAATTTGGATAAGCATATGAATATATTTTTTCTCCAGACATATGGTATTATTGGGTGCCCGTCACATATAGGGTATTTTGGAATGTGACATGTTTGACTTAATCCAGTTATAAATTGATGTGGAAAAATATAAATTAGACATGAAGATGACCTTTTTTAACTTCAATCTCACAAGTAGATTGCATCATATAAACTAACTGGAGATTTATGTGCCATTTATTTATTTGTGCTTTCATGTGCAAAATTTTGTGCTGTACCACTTGCCTTTTTTACCCAACAGTATTAGGGGATTGTCGTAGTACTATTTTTTCCTAAAATAGAGAGTTTAGACTTCGAAATTTGTCGATCAATATTGGTTAGAGGCGAACCAAAGATTTGAAGACGATGGGTGCACCATCAAGGGCTAATGCACACTAGTTAAAACATGTTGTGTAATACTGCTTTTGGCCTTAATTGAATGACTTTGAGTGCAATGTTGCTTTGGCACTTTGAACCATGAGGTCACGTGTTCAAAACCATCCAACCGCCCTTACCCTTGTTTCTTTTAAGCTTTTGTAAGCTAAATCCGGGAAAAAAATGTATAACTTACAGAAATCCCATACATTTGGGGGCTATCTCGAAAGTTTCTCCAATTACAAAAATCTCAAATTTTTTATTGCTCTTGGATACATTCTTTGGTTGTTCGATACATTTCAAATGATACATTACTTAATGGGAGGGATGTGGATGTATTTGAGGGAAACAAGAATGTATCGATCCGAGAGGGGATAAGCATGTTTTCGAAAAGAGATTTTTGTAATTTTTTTAAATGATAGAAAATTTTAGAGATTATGATATCTTAAGTTGTGTATTTATGTAAATTTTCCAAAAAAAAAAAAGGTAAACAGAGGAAGGTAGTAGATGGGATTCAAACCCAGAACCTTCAACATTGCAATTTGCAAGAGATAGTTTGTAGCAATTTCAACCAGTTCACCAAACTCACCTTGGTGTCTTAGTATGCCTAAGAATATATATTAATATCTCAAGGTATATAAATAATATATATATAATTTTTTTTTGAAGTTAACTGGTGCACGTGCACCCATACCCACACCCTTTTGGCTTCTACATAGGTCTGCCTCCGTTCCCAAAGGTGCATGAGCTGGAATGAACTAAGATAAAATATGAGTTAAAACATGATTTTCTTACGTAAATGTACTGCTGAAAAAAAAAGAGACTGCATGTATATGTAATGTATATATAATTAGTATATAACATGTATATATGATGTATAACTATATATGTATATATTGTTTATACATTGAAAAAATTCATCTTCCTCAACAAGTTGATTTTTTTTTCAATCCTACCAACTCAAACCTCATCTAAACAGTCTTAAATTTTAGATATGAGTTTCTCTCAATGTTTCAAGTCGTTTGGATACTATTGACTCTAAACGATTCACGTTTGCAGCAAGTCGAATTTCAAAATTTGAGCTTTGAAACTCTTTAATGCTAGATTTCAATGGACATCAACTTAAATCTTCCTCTAAATAAATTAAATTTTTAGATATGATCTCCTCTCAATGTTTTGATTCTTTTGAAACGATTCACATTTACAACATGTCAAATTTTAAAAATTATTCACGTTTTCGTCCTCTCTTTTCTTCGATGGAGGACGATAACAAATTGAAATTTGGAAATCTGAATTGAAATTATGCTCTAAATTTCAAACGGTAAAGGGAAGTTGAATCAAAGTTCAACAAATAAAATTACCCCAAAAATGAAAAAAATAAATAGAGCATAGTTAAATCGAAAAATGTTGAACCAAAATGCACTTCACTTACAAGAATAGTGGTTAAATGATCATTTTGAGTGATAAGTAATAAATGAGTTATTTTGAATACAAATTTTGACCAAATTGACATTTTGTGTAATTTTCCTTTAGAACATTGGGTTAAAGTTAATTCGTCTAACTCTTACTAAGTTTTGATTTGTGTTTCTTATACTTTGTTTAATTACCTAATAAAACTTATTACAACTTTATATAACAGTTTAAATATAAAAATATTTTAAAAATATTTTGACATTTTTTATGGACAAATTTGGGCTACATATGTGTTCAACTTTTAGATGGATTGAATTGGACAGTCAAATGAAATTTTTATAGGGAAAATTTAATAAAAAATGATCATTTAGTTATTATAAGTTATAACTATAACCCAATTCGGCATTTTTTCATCTTCATAATTTTCTCGTTTCAAGTAACTTAATTCTATAACTATAGTGTAAAAGTTTGTGCTTATATTTTAGGGAAATTTTTTAAAATGTCAATATTTTGACATTTAATAGGTTTTCTTAGCCACACTTTCAATATTTATCTAAAATGTCAATATTTTAGTTTGTTATGTATTTGATTTATGTATTTTTTATTTGTTTGATTTTCAAGATTACAATTATTTAGAAAGGAGAAAATCAAGGGAGATAATATTTTAAAAAAAAGGAACACATCACTTAAATTTCTCACGAGTTACAATTTCAAAATAATTCCCTTTTTCATTCGATTGGACCAACTTTCCTTTTTACTATGTTTTCATTATAATTGTATACCAATATTTTTTACATTTTATGTGCTCAATTTACCATCCAAGTTAAAATTGATTTTTTTACTTTCATAGTGAAAACTACAAATTGTATTTCAGCGATCAAAATTGTATTACCTGACTGTGTCAAATATATTTTTATTTTATTTGTATTACAAAAATATTACTGATTGTATCTCAATATAATCTAATCATTACATATGAATATGATTTATGAAAGGATACAAGATTCTGGAAAAAAATAGCATACATGGTGGAAATAATATATCTGTTGAGGAAGAATATAATATTCTAAAAAAATAAATGCAAATTGACTATAAGAGAAATAGGGATACAAGATTCTGGAAAACAAATAGCATACATAGTGAAAATAATACAATCTGTTGAGGAAGGATACAATATTCTAAAAAAAATACAAATTGACTGTTAAAAAATAGGATACATCTATGCTTAAGAAATACAAATCCATTTGACATACCTATTTGAATGACTACAAACTAAAAAATAAATACAATGTTCTTAATAAAAATACAAATGATGAGTAAAAAAAAAAACAATTGACAAACAAAAATTAATATGAATAATATTCTGGTATGAATACAATTTTGAACCTTCTTCTCTGACTCTCTCTTTATTCTTCGTCTGCTATGTTTCCTTTTTCCGATTTTTTTCACCAAAACCAAATCTGAATCTGTATTTACCTGTCCATTAGTAACCCTATAAGCAAAATTCAAAATTATTAAGTATGAATATATAAAACAAATCAAACAATATATTATGTATGAATGCTAATGTAGATAACTACAAATTACAATCAACTAAATCTCAAATATGAAAACAAAATCACAAAAAAACCGAACAATAGTGTTTAAAATACTAAAAATCTGAAATGCATAAATATTTGATGAGTATGTTAACAAACTCACATAAAAATTGAAAAAATGACGGAAAATCCGTAATACATACAATCCAAAATTCAACATAATTTGTGATTTTGAAAACAAAATCTCATGAAATCTTGCAAAATAAATGATGACTTCGAAAATACCTTTATCAATTGAGAGATTTCTTGAATTAATTGATAGATCTGAACAAATTGGTATGAACTTGAAAAAATAGTTCTTCTTCAACTATGAGGGAGAGAATAATGGTGAAAATTTGATGAAAGAGAAAAAAATGAGAAAATGTGAATGATGAGGACAATGGTGAAAACTGAAAAGTTGATGAAAGTGAAAAAAATTTGAAAACGTGAAAGATGGTAAATAAATTTAATGGTATTAAAGCCTAGGAAGAAGTGTAAATGGATAGTGGATGTATTTCATGTTGGACTATTTTGAGAAATAAAAGAAAAGATAAATAATAGTATTTGAATACAAATTATTTTCTAAAATATTGACATTTTGACATTTTAAATAATTATTTTAAAGTGTAGATATTTTTACTAATTAAGTTAGAAATTGTGACTAGTTTGCTAATTTTCCCTATATTTTATAATAATTCATCCATTTGACAAAGTATGCTGTTGGGGTTCTTGAAGGCTATCCTAAAGAATGACTTCCAGAAAATGGCAATTATATTTATATTTTTTCATAATGTTATTTGACTAGGTATTTTGGATTTTCTCCGATGGTTGCTATATTTTTCGTCATTATAGAGTTTCAAGGAAATATTACCTACCTACATTTTTTTTTTTACCATATTATCTAAAATTCTCTATCATTTGAAAGAATTACAAGAATTTTTACTCTTTTCAATTTTCGGATATATCACTTTACGTGATGTATTGGTCAGATACATCACTTTACACGATGTATCAAAATGTACGGGATGTATCGGGACATTGGTGATGTATCCAGAATAGAGACCCGATGTATCGGGATGTATCCAAAACCGGGATGCAATGTATCGGGATGTATCCGAATTCCACCAAATTTAAGAGATTTTTGTAATTTGAAAAAGAGTAGGGATAAGATGTAATTAGTTCTTACCATAATGAGATTTGTGTAAAATTTTTGAGTTTCAAAGCTCAAAGTTAAAATTTGACTTGTGACAAATGTGAATCGTTTTGAGTGAATAATATATGGGGAAAAAAAAGATCGAGAGGATCTCATCTTTAAATTTTGGGATTGTTTTGTTTAGAGGAGATTTGAGTTGGACGATGTCCATTAAAATCCGCCATTAAAGAGCTTCGGAGCTCAAATTTTAAAATTTGACTTATCTCAAACGTGGATTGTTTTTTAGTGAATAGTATATTAAAAGATTTGAAATATCGAGAGGAACTCATATATAAAATTGGAAATGTTTAGAGGAGATTTGAACTGATCGGGATTGAATTTAAATATCAACTCATTGAGGAAAATATACATCTTTCCTGCATAATTATACATCATCTATACATGGGTACACACTATTTATACAGTTTCAATACATTATATATACATATTGGTACATTACATATACATATGACCACTTTGTTAAAAATATTGTTTGTTGTTTGTATCGCTAATTCTAAGCTATTTTATATGTAGATGAAAACTTATATTTGATGCAAATGAAATTAGTTTACTATATATCTATGAAACTGTTTCATTTTTTATATTGTATAGCCGTTCATCAAAATAATAATCGATGAATATATATTTTTATATATGAAAATTAATATACATATTTTATACATAATATACATATATTAGCAAATTTAATTATTTCTAGTTGCTTGATGATCAAATGTGTAACCTTCCTTAAATATATGGGGATTAGGTGGATCGTATTTGTATAAGTTAAATTTTACCACCCCTTATTATTTATCAGAATTGACACAAAAACAGGAAAATAATCGAAAACGAAATAAAAGGAAGGCCATATTCTAATTAAATGAGGTGAGAGCCATGTCCAAGCTAAAAGAAAAAATTGACAGAAATAATAAAATAAAATTCTAGAAAGAAGTATTGAAATTTTTTCTAGTGTACGATTAGTGAATGAAAAATATATTTTTTAAAAAAAACATCTTTTTTTTATAGGTAGAAAATACTTTTTCGAAAAAATAGTTTCTAACCTAAAACCCAATCTCGATAATGGATGCCACATCCGACCCCGACATCGACCCAACACCAGATTCTAACCTGAAACCTTCCCCGCCCCGAAATTCAACCACGACCTGAAATCATCACCGACCCGAAATCAACCCCGCCCTGACCCGAGACCCAACCCCAAGCTTGACTCGAGACTTGAGACTTGATCCCGACCCAAAACTCAAGACTCGGTCTTGACCCGAGACCCGACCCCGACCCTGAACCGAGATCCCACCTCGATCTTGACCCGACCCCAACCTAAGAACTAATCTCGACCCCAAACCCAACCCGACCCCCACCTCAACTTGAGACATGACTCCGACCCCAATCCTGAACTTTGATCCAACCTTGACATCAATACTCGACTTTCGATTTCCGAACCCTGATTGACATTGACACTTGAATCGAGACACAATTTCAAATCGGGACCTGACCCTCACCTAGGACCCAACTTTCGAAACGGGACCGTCTTCGACATTAGACCCTAACATCTAACCCCGACATCCAACTCAAAAACCTATCCCAACACGTGATTTGAGATCCGACCCTGCTCAATCCAAAACTCATGAGTTGGGTCTCGGATCGAGGTCGAGAGTCGGATCTCGAATTGAGAATCAGGAGTTGGGTATAAGATTAGTATTTAGAATCGACACTCCAGATTTAAGCGAATTAGGATGGAAAATTGAGGTGTGAGGTTCAAAATAATTTTGGAAAATGTTTTCCTTACTTTTTTAAGGAAAGTCATTTTCCTTAATTTGAGGAAAATAAGTTAATTTGGAAAACATTTCTGTCAACCAAACATGAGAAAATTAGAAACCATTTTCCTTCATACCAAACACACCCTTAGTCTCTTCTTGTTTTCCATCGGCTTCAATTGTCACCACCTTCACTTAAAAATAAATAAATTAGGAGTGTGTTTGGATATACAATATGAAATTAATTTTTTATTTGGATATGTGATTTAAATTTTTTAATTTCTTCATAAATATATAAACCCCACCAATTGCGAAAAATATCAAAAATAAAATAAAATTCTCAATACTTACATAATCTTATCAAATGAACAAATTATAGTTCATAAACAAGATATCAGAGTATTCTAAGACACTATATTGATAAATCACATATCTCTATGTTCTTTTTATAAAGAAATGTTTACTATTACAAACTTTCAAATACACAAAATTTTATTTTAAGAAATCACTATAACATTTTTAGTAACTAGCTATTCTTTAATATAATCTTTTTACGTAGTAAGAACAATCATCATAAGTCTTCGATCGATCCTAATTCCTATTATACTTTAAATCTTGATAACAACTCTATCCATACTCGTTTTTTTGCACATACGCGTTATGTTCAATTTCAAAGCACCTGATTCTGCCAAACTCAGGATCCTATATATTATTGAATCTGGGAATATTAACTTTACGTAGTCTAGAATTCTAATTTCATCAAAAGTTCTCTTTATCTTTATTTAAAATAATATTTTAGCCTCTCCCATTCTAGGTCCACTCACCCAATTTCTTTTAAAAAAAATTAGGAGTATCACATGGGAAGAGATAGAGAAAGTGAAGAGGTAGGTAGGTAGGTAAGGATGTTTTAGGACAGCCACACGAGTCTTGTTGTGCATACCTAATTAAGCACATGATATCCACAACCATATGAGTTGGCACGTACCTTATTATTTGCCTGCCCTCAATTCTCTTTCACGATTCATGTCTCCTCTCCTCTCCAATAATAACTAAATATAATAATAATAATAAAAATAGGAAGAGAGACGAGCGAGATTGGGAAGGGAGGCGAGTGAGATTCGTGTGTATTCCAGATACATGCGAATCACATGATCGGATACATATAATACATGTATCTGGTGTGATTCACATGTATCTGGGATACCAGATAGATGTGAGAGTGGCGTGTGGGGTGGGAGAGATCGAGATGAGGGAGGCGGTCGAGATTTGTTATGTATCTTAGATACATGCGAATCCACTTGGATGCAATGTAACTAGATCAAATTACATATATTTTTGACCCCATTTATTTGAGATACATATATGGATGTATCTGGAGGTACCAAAATATGATAAGATGTGTAGTATTGCAAACTAGAGTGTATCTAAATAATTAACTCCTAAATTAGTAGGATTAATGCAAATAAAAAAAATATCAATACAATTCGTTTATATTATATTAGAGAGAATCATAGAATTATCCTTTCAAAACTCATAGCTTTAAAACATTTTTTACTACTTATTGAATTTTTACACATAAATTTATATGTCACGTAGAAAGTATCGATTTCAGATAAACTAAGACCCCTTTCCTTAACCAATGATGCATGTAAGTTCATCCACCCTCTTGCCTCGATATTTATGAACAAATAAATGTTATTTACTCATTTTCAACACTCTTCTTTTGTATCCCCCATTAGTGAGGAAAGGGAAAGATCGATTTGAGGGAGCACCAACTTACTTTACTCTCTATAAATGTACCTAACACAACTTACTTTGGTGGAAGGTGGGGTGCGGGAGTTGAATAAAGGACACAAGAAATTAATGCTTGGATGTTAGATAGGATCAAACTAACAGAGAAATAACCAATTAAATTTGAATTTTAAAATAAATATTTTATTTTAAACTTAATTCCTTATCATTGAAGTGTAGCCACTTTTTAGTAGCAAGTAGTAATAATTTCATGAAAGTCAATCATATTTTCTATGGTATAATTTATACATAAGCTATAATTAGTGGTAATAAAATTCATGTGTATTGCAACCCTCCGTTTATTTTTACTTGTTTATTTTGGATTTTGCATGCATTTCTTTTAATAGATAATGATTAATATGAGTATTTTACTATAATACTTACGTTAATTAATGTATAATCTTAGATCTTGAGAAATAAGTAAAAAAATAATTGTCATATTAAAAAGATAAATAGAATACTGAACCAGTAAAAGTGATCACACGGAGATAATTAAAGAGGTGGGGAGCCCCTTCTTTAATTAGAATATGACTCAAAAGGTGAAACGAGTAGGTAAAATTACACATATGAGACTAGACAAGTGGACATCTCTCTCTTTAATTCTTTCTCTTCCAAGCCATCAAAGCCAAGATAATGGAAAAGGTTTTAGGAACTTTCATTCATAGGTACGAGTTGTTATTAAAGTTGTTTTCAAAGATAGAGGACATTATATTTGTGGTGGTGGGTGCTTAAAAAAACAAAACAAGAAAAATCCAAGCAGGAGGTAAATAATATTTATTATATCATTTAACATATAGCAAAAAAAAAAGAACAAAAAGTGAATAAACAACAACCCTCCTCCACTATATTAACCCTACATTGTTGCCAAAACTTGAACCACAAGATTTGTGATAGGAGTGTTTCTTAGAGTTTAAATCATATACACCGTCAGTATTACATATAATTATAACAAATAATCTATTTTATTTTTAAAGATTATATAATTCTTTTTACATTGATAATTTATATAGTTATTTACACTCTTTAAGCAAAGAGATGAAACAAATAAAAAGAGAGAAGTGGAAGGTGAACCAAACCCCATGAGCAACTACCACCACACCCCACACTCAAATCTTTTTTCCTTCAAATTTCCTTTGCTTCTTTTTTCTTCTCCTTAGTAGTAAAGAGTCGGAACTAGTAGCTCCTATGTGAGTTTGGTCAAATTTAATTAATTTTATTTAAACGGTATATTTATATTAATGAATTTATAAAATATATATAACTATTAAATTTAAAATTCAATTACTAAATAACACTTTAAATTATCATTTTAAAATTTAGAACCCATCAAATTGAAATTCTAGCTGCGCCTCTCGCCTAGTAGTACTATGTCTTCTAGAAACTCTTGCAACACACACAAACTCAATCTCTCTCAATCTCTAGTTTGCTTGTATGCTAGAATACCAATATAATGAACAAAAAAAAAAAAAACTCCCCCACCTCCAACCATATTTTATCATCTAACACTTGTATTAATTATTATAATTAGTAAAAAATTGTAAACCAAAAGCACATCGCCCAATTCTTCACCAAACGCTCGCTACAACTAACTTACCAGATATCATTATTACTAAATTATAAATGAAAACAAAAAGAGTTTATAACTTCTATACATTAACGGTGCAAAAGAACTTTTATATTTTACCGACTATCAGAATATATAAGTTAAATTCAAAATATATTTCAACTACAGTCAATTTATTTTTGGAATTTTCTGTTTCTATGTCACACGTCACTATAACAAATAAAGAATTTAGCAATAATTAATATATTTAATTAGCGATAATAAAAAATATGAATATTTACTATCAACACTCTATATACGTGCACTAAAGACTTCAGCGACTCTTAATGCAATTACATTAACTTAACTACCACTAAATATTTTTACGGCAATAAATATTATCACTACATATTTTTTTGGTTGCAGTGTGTTCGCAATAAAAATATTAATTCATAGTTAGTACAATTTGATTGATCATTGATGTGTGATGATATACTTTCTTTTGTGATCTGTGGGGTAAAAAGTGTAGAATTTATCTAGATTAGATTGATCGAGCAGTACCATATATAAATTAATAAAATCCGATACGGTTGTTAGTTCAATATAAACAATAAAATTAATTAATATTGGTAGAGTTAATAATTGTGGTACATGTTGCCCATATGGTTGGGTTAGCTAAATAATTAATAACAGGTTGTTCAGAGTTTGGACAGAAACGAAAAAGAAAGACAAATTAAATCAAATCACACTCCTGGCCCCTTTATACCTACCTCATAGTTAATGACTTTCTCACTTTTACTCTTCCAATTATTATCACTCTTAGTATATGTATATCTTTTGTATTATTAGTAAATTTTAGTTAGTATTGAAGTGTTTGACAATATTATTTAAAAGTTTAAGCAGTTAGAACAAATTTTTATTAGTTAATTGTATTCTCAATGTGCCCCGTTACGTGTGTTTCTGATTCCTTTTCATGGATCAATCACATGGATTTTTTTTATATATGAATGACGATGAGATTCGATTAGATAAGATGATCACACACTTCAACATGATATCAGAGAAGGCAAAAGTCCTGAGATTGAATCTCGCCATCATTCATATCGAAAAAAAATTCATGTGCTTGGCTCAATAATTTGATTTATATTATATATTCAGTGACAGTTAAAATGCATTTTCGAACAATCAGTGCAATTTAATCTTCCATAAAAGATCGTTAATGATAATATACTTAGTGTGTAATTCTCTAAATGAAGTTTGATAAAATAGAATGTAACAAACTTTACCTCATCTTTTAAGGGGTAAAGAGACTATTTTCGATCGAGGTATAAAATTACACACGTAAATATATAGTCATGATAATGTTGATGCAAATATTATATTTAAATGAAAGAATGCCCATCAGATCAGCCACTCCCACAAACCTGTCTCACCAACTCACATCTAGAAGCAATTAGTGACACTACCTCCCACCCCCTCCCCCCTCCGCACCCCCACCCCCCAAGGGAGTCTCTTTTTTCTATTGAGTCAAAAGCTTATATAACCCCACTTCAAGACTTAAAAAGGCAGGCTTTGATTCTCAAGCATCACAACAAAGCCAAAAAACTTGCATTATCCTTCTCTCAATTAGTATACCACACTTTGCAAAAAAAAAAAAAAGGGTATAGTTTCTTAAGTAATTGTCTAAATGGGAAGGTCACCTTGTTGTGAGAAGGCACATACAAACAAAGGAGCATGGACTAAAGAAGAAGATGAAAGACTTATTTCTTACATTAGAGCTCATGGTGAAGGTTGTTGGAGGTCTCTTCCTAAAGCTGCTGGACTTCTCCGGTGCGGCAAAAGTTGTCGTCTCCGATGGATCAATTACTTGAGACCTGACCTTAAACGTGGTAACTTTACTGAAGAAGAAGATGAACTCATTATCAAACTCCATAGCCTCCTTGGAAACAAGTATGTTTATCATTTCTATCATATTTTATTTTGTCCTACTTCTTAATCTTTTAACGAGCTATGAGACAGATTCAAAATTTAAATTTGATCAGATTCAATATTTATGTTGTTATCCTCATGAACCTATTAATTGGATCACTAGTACTAATTATGTTTTTGTTTCCTTATGATAGGTGGTCGCTTATAGCAGGAAGATTACCAGGAAGAACAGATAACGAGATAAAAAACTATTGGAACACGCATATAAGACGAAAGCTTTTGAGTCGAGGTATTGATCCAACAACGCATCGATCAATCAACGATCCTACTACAATACCAAAAGTGACAACCATTACTTTTGCTGCTAAAGATATTGATCAACAAGATGAGATGATAAATATCAAAGCCGAATTCATTGAAACGAGCAAAGAATCAGATAATAATGAAATAATTCAAGAAAAGTCATCATGTCTTCCTGACTTAAATCTTGAACTCAGAATTAGTCCTCCACATCATCATCGTCATCATCAACGATCAAGCTCTTTATGTTTTACATGTAGTTTGGGAATTCAAAATAGTAAAGATTGCAGTTGTGGTAGTGAAAGTAATGGAAATGGATGGAGTAATAATATTGTAAGTATGAACATTATGGCTGGTTATGACTTTTCGGGCTTGAAGACTAATGGTCTTTTGGACTATAGAACTATGGAAACCAAGTGATTGAATTGGATCAGATCGGATTATGCATCGATGTATATGTAGAAAAAAAGAGAGTTTGTGATCATATTATTCTTCTAGCTATTTTCTCTTGGTTGTAAACTTTACAATATAATTACATTTAATTCAAAGCAGTAAAAATATAGCACTAATGATTTTTATGAATTTTCACTCTAGTGGTAATTATTCTTTTCCCTCTGATTCATGTTTGACATGGGAGTTTAAGTAATTTTTTAAAACATGTAAATCAAATATATTTAAAATATGTAAAAATATCCTTTTAAATGAGTGCTGTGAGAGTAGAGTTTGACATGTGAATTTTTTTTTTTTTTAATGTATAAAAATAAACTTTTATATCAAGTGTCTCCTAACGAAGTTCTTAAATATAAAAAGGTTATATTTGCACTTAGCTTGACCTTTGCAAACTTATCCAGATTTTTTTAACTTTATAATAATTGAAGTCAAATTTATCCTTGCCGCACCAAAACTAGCAAGATTTGATCTCAATAATACTTACTATCTAATTAACCACATAAGCTTTTCAGCACATGAGCCAAAAAAAGTTAATTTTTTTTTAATTATGCAAAATGATCCAAATTTTCTTAGCTATGAATAAATTTGACATTATGGAAAATTTCGCATACTTTAAGAATAAATTTGACATTTTTCCTTAATAAAAGAAGCTCATGTATTGAAATGCTTCTGTTGGTTAGTCAATAAGAATAAATCTAATCTAGTGACAAAGGTAGATCTAACCTCCACTGTTTAGAGAGAGCATATTTGACGTATTTTGCAAAGTTTAGAGGTAAATTTACACCTTTTTCATTAAATAATTTTTAGAAAGAGAAATATTTCATTTTTTTAAACAAATTAAAACGAAAAAATCATCATCATCGTATATATATATATAACGAGCCACGAAATATATTTTATTTGTATAGTAATAGTTGTGATTTCTCTCAATCTCCCCCCAAAGCCCCCAATGTTTTCTGTTTTTTTTTTCTTTCAAAATATTCAGTTAAATAACAGTAAAATAGAAGATTTGTAGAAAAGTTGTGTTCTTTTTCACATCTTCAAAAGATCTTCTTTCTTTCTCACTCTATTTATTACTCCTTCTGTCCTAATTTATCTTTATATCTTTTATATATTTTAGATTTTCAATTATTGTGACTTATAATATTTTCTACGTAGTTTATAAATATATAAATTTTATTTCAAAATTGAAGGTAATGAGGTTTTGTGATCAATTTTTATTAATAATATAATAACAGCAAAGCCTACTTTTTGAACCTAACATGCATCAAATTAAGTTGACTTGTACTAATAAACTCCTATTATATTGGAATTAGAATTTTAAAAAATTATGATCACAAAAAGTTCTAAGTTATAATATTAGAGAAAATTATATAATACATCTTCACCTTTGTAGTTCAATAATACAGTACATATTAAGCATAACATGTATACCTGTTCAAATTTGTAGAATATTTTGTACATTTTTTCCCCACAATATTGGCCCTTTTAAATAATTAATTGAAATTAGTATTGGTGGCAGTCCGTCAATGTTGAACTGAATTATAATTTCCGCTGAATGGACTTCACTGATTTTGGTTGTTTGACTATTCATTTGTCATGATCCAAAATATATATTTTTTCCGGTATAATCATCTAGTATATAAAATATATCGACTCAAAAAATTTGAATTTTCAACGATCAAGTTCAGTAAAAAAAGTAAAATATTCTTTTTAAAGATTTCTCGATTTATATGACTTCAACGTAACTTGATATACCCACTTAAGAGTGGAGATATCTTCTTCTACTACTACTACTTATGTTACTGCACCATAAATGATCTTTAGTGGAATTAATTTTGAAGGGCTGAATTAGAGCAATATTGAATATTTTTGTGTTCATTACTTTTCTAGAATAGATTCTTTTATTCTTTGTATTTCCTTTTGAGATGGAGGAGATTTATATTGTTAGTTGTATGTCTCTATGTGGGGGCAATTGGATAAGCAGTGAAAGGATGAGAAAAGAAGATGGCCAACAGGTTGGTAACCTATCTCCTCTATTATTACTTATATAATAACAACTAATATAAAAAACAATAAAAAATTATTACCCCTACATCGACCTAGTTCATTTTTTTGAAAGTCAAATTATATGAATTTTATGATCAATTATTTTTTAAAAATCAAATTGATATGAGAAAGATTATAACTTGTAAAACTTATCTTATAATTTCTTAATATCTAAATTTTAGTTGTAAAGATTGAGTTGATCTAATCCAATTTATCTTCGAAAATTCGTCAAACTGATTCTTGAAAAGCGAATAACTATTTTCGAACGGAAGGGGTATATGTTGAGAATATAATTAAATAATAAAATGTGTTCTCTCTAACCACTTAAGTTTTTAGATGAGATGATAACACATTTCAACATGGTATCAGAGTAGGTTGAAACTCATATTAGAAAGAATTTTCATATGTTTGGCGCATGAAAATAAGTCAGGTCGGCACGTGAGGAAGCGTGTTAAGAATACAAGTAAATAATAAAAGTGTTTAATTTATTTTATTTTTAAAATTACTATCAGCGGTACTTTTTATAATTAATATAAGAGTTTTTTAAAAGTAATTTAATAATATAAATGTTTTATAGTGCATAAAAAATGCGTGAATAAGCTAACAACTGTCCATAAATCCACCAACCTAACAATTATTATTCTATTTCGTGATCTAACTA